>JAOTRA010000037.1:8625754-8635819 GCA_026260255.1 Pseudolaguvia tuberculata | reverse complement strand
TCACCCCAACTACCTGCATATCTTCCCTCACCACATCCATAAACCTCCTCTTTGGTCTTCCTGTTTTCCTCCTACCCAGCACCTCCATCCTCAGCATTCTCATACCAATATACTGCATGTCCCTCCTCTGCACATGTCTAAACCATCTCAACCCGTCCTCCCTCACCTTGTCTCCAAAAGATCTTACATGCGCAGTCCCTCTAATAAACTAATTTCTAATCCTGTCCATCCTTGTCAACTCTGCCACCTCCAGCTCCGCTTCCTGTCTTTTTGACAACGCCACTGTCTCTAAACCGTACAACATCGCAGGCCTATAAACTTTCGTCTATCACAAATCATGGATAGGGGTGTCTAATAAATCTAAAAAATGCTCCTTCGGCTGACCCCCATTAGGGGTCGCCACAGAGGATCACTGTGATCCGCACATTCGACTTGGCAGGGTCTTACACTGGATGCTCTTCCTAACTCAACCCTCCCCTTTATTTTTGCAATCCTAATGGCTGGGATTTCGCCTAATGTCATGTTTTCGGACAGTGGGAGGAAACCCATGCAAGCGCAGGGAGAACATGCAAACTCTGCACAGAAATGTAAAGGGGTGTCTAATAAATAGCTTCTGCTCAAATAGGGGTTTTTACCAGGTCATTCAGCACTCTGGTGGTTAAAGTGTCTGGATGGTTGTTATGTTTGAGTGTGTGTTTTACAGAAGACAATCATTTTTTTTGAGGAAAAGGAAATATCAATTTAACAGTATAACGTCTATTGAATTATAGGGGCAAAAACCTAAAGGGGTTCATAGTAGATAAAGGGGTTCATGGTAGATTTTTTGACATTTTACTGATCTTATATTGAAGACAGACAACATACTAAAAGTAAATTTTATCAGGTGTGTTTTTGTAAACAATGAACATTAACATATTTTTATTCATGGAAATTCCTGCAGTTACATTCCCCTACATTTCTTTTCTCTCAGTTATGTTCTGTTATTTTAGACAGCTTTTACAACGGGGCAAAAATCCAAGGTTTTCAGCTTTTTGACATCCTGATTTTAGTTGCTGCCGAACTTCAGGGATTAAAAAAAAAACCAGACGTATCTCTGATTTTTCTGCCAGTTCCTTCAAATGTTCTATCAAATAAAACGAGAGAATCTTCTTCTATTTTTTTATTTCAACAAACCTGTGTTTTAATTTTTAGCAGCAAGATTCTAGTCAATCACAGCTCTGTTTGGCACCAGCTGTCTTAGTGTACATGATGCCAGTGCTTTATTGAAAAGAGCGAACGTTTTCCCATGGCCTTAACGTTACAACCTTGCACATACTAGCCGTTCAGCGACATGACGGCATATGCATTAGGGCACAGAGGATGTTTCTCTGAGGCCAACTCTCTTGGAATTAAGACAATGCATTTAAACTTGAACAGAAAGCCTTAAATGCATTAGCATAGGCCAGAGAACCTTCATTAAATGCTTAGAATTAGTAACCCAGAAGCAAACAGCTCTGTGTTGCCGAATCAGCAGCTGAAGGGCTCCCTTGGGTCTTTAGGAGAAAGGCTGTTTTTGTCAGTGAACAGGGTCCGTGCTCCAGGGACCCAAAGCCATTAATCACAACCATCTTTGTAGCTGTCAGTCCATACAAAAGGTGACCCCTCCACCACAATGCGCTTGGCAATAAAGAGCCTATTGAAGAAGGGGTTAGTGTGGACGGTGGACTTGAAGTCTGACTTACTACATTATTAGTATACTAGCTGTAAAGTGCTTTAAATTTATCTACCTGATAACTAAGCTGTAAAATTATTTGTTTAAAAGATGTATTTTTTTTAAAGGTAGAATTACACATATCAGTATTGTAGACATGTAAACCTCATTGCTGCAGTAAGTTAGGATTCTGTAATGATCACATCTTGCAAAACTGCAATCTATATTAAACTCATTGGATAGCGAATCATTTAAGGCATCATCCACCAACCAATAGGAGGAGTATAACTCTGCACTGATAATTTACCCCTGTGCTGCCTGACACACTGGACTGGGAGGCCAGAATTTGCAGGGAGCTTGACTGAAGCAAATTAAATGAATCAAGTGGGGAAATCTCTTCACGTTAGCCAAGCCCAAGAGAAAACAATGACCCAGACTCTAATCAACTTTATTAATCCACATCGACACGCTCTAAGCTTGTTCATGGTCACACTAGACCATGTGATTACCTGCCTGCTGGAGAAAAAAGAGACCTATAAATCGCCGTCCACACTCATCAAGCTCAGCAAGGCACCGTTTCATCGCTGAAGCCAAGCAATTCATCTCAGGACCACTGCCATTTTGGTTTAATTCATGGCTTTAGCTACTTTATAACGCAGACACTACATTAGCATGCAAACTGTTGCAGGGCTTGCATTCTATAAAAACACTCCTGACAATTATGCAGTGTTGCAGTTGCGCTAGAGTTCTTTATTTGTTAAACTCTGTACTTGTGTGTGTTCTTGGTCTATCAACTACAAATACAGACAACAAGACAAACAACTAGCTAGTCTAAAAAAAATTTATACACAACATTGTGATCCTGTAATAATATATGAGTAGGATCCTGGTAGTCCCTACTCAGTCAGGTATTATGGTATTACGTTATCACGGTCTCCTCACAACAAGAAGGTCCCGGGTTCGAATATCGGGCCGGGGATCTTTCTGTGTGGAGTTTGCATGTTCTCCCCGCGCTTACGGGGGTTTCTTCCGAGGGCTCCGGTTTTCTCCCACTGTCCAAAAACATGCAGATTAGGTCAACTGGTGATTCTAAATTGTCTATAGGAGAGAATATGTGTGTGAATGATCGTTTGTCTATGTGATGGACTGGTTACCCGTCCAGGGTGTACCCCCGCCTCTTGCCCTATGTGTGCTGGGATAGGCGCAGCAGCAGACCCCCGTTACTCCGAATTCGGGAATAAGCGGGTAGCCTATACAGTCACTGAACATTGCATTACTATTGGCATTGCTATTGCTGTTACTACCTCTTTTTTATTGCTAATTCTATCACGACTACTAATTTTATTTCCTTTACCTTTACTTCTACTACTTCTATTGCTAATGCTAAAGCTATTACTGTCACTCCTTCTATTGCTAAAGCTATTACTTCTTCTATATCTATTGCTAATGCTAAAGCTATTACTTTTACTTTTTCTTTTGCTAACGCTGTTACTCACACAACCTTTGTTGCTACTATACTCTTAATGCTACCCTACTTCTCTTTCTATTACGTCTACTCCTTCAATTGCTACTACTCTTACTGATACTACTTTTATGGTTACTATACTTTTAATGTTACTATTTCTATTGCTACTGACTTCTACTACTACCACTACTACTACTACTACTACTATTATATTGATGATTTTAATACTAGTAATGATACTACTACATTAACATGTTAGCATAAAGCCGAGGATACTTCACCCATACTGATACCTGGGCTATGTGTGTCTTCTGAATTCAGTGCAGATGCCAAGCATCATCATAGCATGTCTAAAGAATTAAAGCACCCTTATAGCCCCGCATCATTTCCTGTTTCAGACTCACAGGGGCTAAACCAGCTCCATCCTCTTTGATGTGGAGAACCGTGACGTGGACAAGCACATGATGGAAGTGAAGGAACGCAGACCGTACCGTTCTCTGACTGCACGACGGGACACAGAGCGTCGCTACACCAGCTCCTCAGCCGACAGCGAGGACGGCAAGCTCAAGCCCAAATCCTACAGCTCCAGTGAAACCCTCAAAGCCTTTGAGCAGGATTCCCGTTTAGCTTACGGCACACGAGTCAAAGATGTAGTGCACCATGAAGTGGACGAGTTCAGCAGGCAAGGTAAGATCTAAAGAGAAGGTCCTAAGGCATAAACCAATTATAGTGCTTCAAGCTGCTTCGAAAGTCTCAAAGTAAAGCTTAAGTTAACCATCAAAAACCTAGTAAAAAATATTGTCGGAAAAAAGTGCAGGTACGGCTATATTTCAGATTATAATTTTAACATGAAATTCTTTTTTCAGTTTCCAGTTTCTGTTTCCAGTTAGTATGGAAAGTATGAGCTTCATTTTGGCATTTAGCCCCACAATTTGGTTTAATGTTTTAAGTCCAGACCATTTCTGTAAGATCTCACTGTTGAGTTTCAGGATGAAACCCCTGCATCATGTTCAAACCCATAGCCTTTTGATGAAATAACTTTAAATAGCAGAGTCACCTTGTTTTTTGTTTTTTTTTTACTTTTTTTTTTGATTATCACTCATTTTCCCCCACCTCATGCTGAAGTAGATATCTGTTAAATTTAGCTGTGGACATGAAAAGTTTCATAAGAATAATCAGGGAGGGAGGACAAACGCTCTGAAGATTCAGATTGCTCTTAATAAGATTCACTTTCTATCATTAAAAAAAACTGCAGCATCTAAACATAAATAGATAAAAGGCTGAATTGTAGTCTTGCCATTAGCCCAGCAGGAGTTTAAAAAGAGAGGCTGGGGTAAATGCCAGTGCCAATCCACCCTCCATGTCTTTTTTGCCTAATGCAAGTATGGCAGACTTCAGTGCTGGAGGGCCACAGGACTGTGGAGCTTGTAGTCTATTGAACTCAACCATTCGACCTTTTTCATCTATTAATTACCAAAGCATGAAAAGAGTAAGACTGGTGTTAGAATTGATGTCACGAAATTTCTCCAGAACCGTGTCTAAAAATCTCGAATTAGTCAAAATAACCCTGTTGGAATTGATTTCTATAAATGAGTACACTCGTTCTGTCTTCATATTATCAAGTTACAGTTACAGCATTTGGCAGACGTTCTTATACAGAGCCACTTACAACTGAGCCATTGTGGGTTAAGGGCCATGCTCAAGGGCCCACAGTGGTTGTTGGTAGGGGTGGGAAACAAACCCCAGTCTTTCTGGTATTAGTCCAACTCCTTAACCACTAGGCTACCACTTCCCATAATAACTGTTACCCTCCACCTTACATTTACATTCATCCTGAGCGACAATTAAGCAATTTGGGGTTAAGAGCCTTGCTCAAAGGCCCACAGTGGTTGCTTGTTATAGGTAAGAATCGAACCCCGGTCTTTCTGGTATCAGTCCAACACCCTAACCACTAAGCCACCAACTTAACTGTTTCATACTCATTGCTGTTTTATTTTTCATGTTGCAATGGGAATTGATACATTCTATCAGGATTAAAAAAAATGCTGCAAAACTGGTATAAAATGGGACAATGTTTGCCCTGCTTGTAAAATTTTTTAATATTCTTGTTCAGAATATTCCTGTTAAAAAACCGGACACATTTGGTAGTGGAATTTTAAGAATCAAAAAGTGGTAGCACAGTGGTTAAGTTGGACGTCTAATTTAAAGATTGGGGTTCGATTCCCAGCACTACTGAACTGAAAATACAGGTAGAGGCTCTGGATAAGTGTATCTGCCAAAAGACGTAAATGTAAATGCAAGGAAGCAGAAATTGGTTCATTAAGATTATTAACATTTCATAAAAAAAAGCTTTATATTATATAAAAATCTTGTAATCTTTTAATACTTTAAATTTTTGAACGTCGAGTATCTACTCATATGGAAATAGAAAGTATGTTCTAGAATAAAACTACTAGAATAGTGTATAGGATGTGGACTGTATTAGAATAAAACTAATTGAACTTCAATGTTCAAATGTCATTTTTAGCTTCTCTGTGTTAAGCATAAACTTGAATATTTTAAATTATTAATTGAAATCTGTAAAGTTTAATGTAAGATAGCATTTAGTGTCCGAAGGGCAATAGTAGCAGCACCTATTTAAACCTATCTGTTATAATATATATATAATATAAAGTGTTGCTATTACAATCGAATAATCTTTTTGTTACAACACACCCTGTCATGTTTAATCACAGTTAATGTAATTTAAATGACAGCTAGTTTGTTTGGGTGCAGGTTTAAGACCTGATAACTTTTACAAACCCGATTCCAAATAGGTTGGGACACTGTACTAATATATATTGGAAGTATATCAAATGTTTAAACTGAGAAAATGTATCATTTTAACGGAAAATTAAATTTCATGGCATCAACACATCTCAAAAAAAAAAAAAAGTTGGGACAAGGCCATATTTACTACTGTGTGGAATCCCCTCTACTTTTTATAATAGACTGTAAACGTCTGGGGACTGACTATTATAAATAGTCAATAGACAAGTTTAGGAATAGGAATGTTCTAGTTGCTCAACTGTGTTAGGGCTTCTTTGTCGTATCTTCCTCTACGAATGAAAGATCTGGACGGCAGGCTGGCCAATTCAGTTTCAGGACTCGTTGTTGGAAAACGGGAGCCTGAATGGGAACATAAGTTGTTCTAGAACTTAAATATAACTTTCAGCATTGATGGTGCCTTTCCAGATGTGTAAGCTGCCTAATACCACACACACTCATGCAACCCCATTCCATCAAGGATGCAGGCTTCTGAACTGAGCGCTAATAAGAACTTGGGTTGTCCTTGTCCTCTTTAGTCTTTATGACCTGGCGCCGCAGTTTCACAAAAAGAACTTCCAATTTTTATTCTGTCCACAGAACAGTTGTCCACTTTGCCACAGTCCAATGCAATGAGCCTTGTATTCACCGACAATGTTTTCCGGAAGTATTCCTGATCCCATGTTGTGATTTCCATTACAGTAGCATTCATGTATGTGATGCAGTGTCATCTAAGCTCCCAAAGATCATGGACGTCCGGTATGGCCTTCCGGCCTTGACCTTTACGCACAGAATCACTGAAAGTTTGGATGATATTAAGCACTCTAGATGATGATAACTTCAAAGTTTTCTCTTTTCTGATATTTGTACTGCATTTTTAAAAATCAATCATGTTACCAATTGACCTAATAGGTTATAAATTGGTCCTCAAGCTGATTCATATATGTACATTTAACTTTTTTGGCCTCTAATTGCTACCTGTCCCAAGGTATTACCAATTAAATATAACTAATTATAATTAATTATAATTGTTCATTGTTTTTGTCCATTTGATTTAAATCTGATTTAATGATAGGATAACTATACTTTAATAATATAGAAAGAGACAGATATCCATAGAGATCATTAAAAAAAATAATAAGAGTTGCCACTTATATTTAAAACTAATTATGGGAAACAGGTCAGTGATGTACAATAACATTGTAATGTAATTTGAGTTGTATAGTAGAAGCTATAAAAATATAAGTATTTTTTTTTTATTTAAAACATCTAATGAATGGCGCAATCAACCTGTTTGGCATAGTTGAGTGGTTAATGCCTCCTACTATTAATGTAAAGTATACTTTATAATGTTATGTGCTCTCAATCATTGTATTTTATTCATTTTGAATTGCAGCTGTATAAATGAGAACTTTTGCAAATTAGTCCAAATTTAAATCACTCCTAGTTTAGCATATGAACACTACAGTTCAAGTGGATATTAAATACCCACATCACATGGGATAGAATAAAAACTGTTGAAAAGTGAACGTTAATTTCACATGGTTTTTTAACGCTCAAGTACTCTGCTACATGGTGTAGTGCCAGTTGATACGCGTGCTAAGGCAAAGCTACAATATTTTGTATTTTCAGTAGAGTTTCAGGATGTCAACATGTACTCATGTGTTTTGTGTCCATCATTTATGAATAATTAATGAAAATTACCGACTATTAGGAAGAAATAATTTTCTGCAACCATTACATTTACGGTATTTGGCAGAAGCCATTATCAAGAGTGACTGAGGGGTTTAGTGTCTTGCTCTGGGGCCCAAAAGTAACAACTTGGTGGTACTGGGACTTCCGATTAACAACCCAACACCTTATCTGTTGTGCTACAAGTTTCCTTTTAGCCTCATGTAGCATTTTGTTAGTGTGTAACTTTAAATATTAATCTGAAGGTGTGTCATTTAGTAACTAATACAAATACATGACTGAACCTGATCTGCTGTTGAATTTGTTTATGTGATTATATACTGTCTGTAACCATAGACTTTGAACAAAATTCTCCTAATTTACTTTTCACCACCACCAAGGAAGACCTGGGCTCACGTCCGCCACTATTGGGTCCTTGATCAAGACCCTTAACCCTTCTTGCTCCATGGGCGCTGTACAATAGCTGATCCTGCGCTCTGACCCCCAACTTACTAAGATGGGATATGCGAAGAAAAACATTTCACTATATGTTGTATAATCTCTGTATAATCATTTATGTGATAAAATAAAATGTCTTTCCTTCTTTCTTTCTTTCTTTCTTTCTTTCTTTCTTTCTTTCTTTCTTTCAGGAGCAGATTTTTCTCTGCGCGATCTGGCCTTTGGTGAACCGGTGGCTCCTCGCATGGTGGCGTACCGCTCAGACATGGCGATGCCACACCGTGACTACTCCCTCAGCATAGGCTCAGATGCAGACACCGAGACAGATGGAATTGTGTCCCCAGAGCATGCTGTCCGCCTGTGGGGAAGAGCCAATACAAAATCAGGCCGCAGCTCATGTCTGTCCAGCAGAGCCAATTCCAACCTGACTCTTACAGACACGGAGCATGAAAACACCGAAAATGGTGAGTGTTCAGCCTCGTCCTTAGTCTGCATATATTTGCTACTGTCTTCCACATTAATGAGCTTTTAAGAAGCTAATTTGGCTAAGTGGCAATGCTCCCTTTGGAACTGGTGGTGCATTGAACCTGGAACTGTTATGTAAATAAATAGCCATATCAAAATGTCTATATTGGCTCTTGGTTATTACAGCCATAAATGTACCGTATTAGGGTTTTCATAATTCTTTGATTTTGGCTTACATTCCTTAATATTGAAAAAAACATTTTTTAGACTCCAAGCCAATCAATGACCATTGATCTTTATTGCTGTTAAACTCAACCATGAATGTATTTCTTGGTTGTTTGGATAGTTCCACATTGTGTGTCCTGTCATCGGTATATTTTGTCATTGTATTGGCAGTGGCTCATGCTTCTGGGTTTTAATCAGTTCTGGAGTTTCTGGAGGTTGTGACAGCTATGAAACAAACTGGACAAGGGGATGAATCAACCCTCTCTGCAGTTGGAATTGTTTTAGGATATTTCAAACCAGGCCGGTCCAACGATCTGGAATAAACCAGAGTGGATTTTTTTTTATCCCATTTACTAAATTAGTCTGGAGCTCCAGGCTTCCAAAAAAAATAAGACATTTCAACATTTCTTAAATCTCTCCTCATGTTTTAGGAATTCAGCTGTCCTGTTTAAGAACCAGCAATTTGTTGTTGTTGTTGTTGTTGGTTTTTTTTTTGCTTGCTCCTGTTTTTATTTATAAATTTTTCATCGTCTCCGTGACTGGCAGTAATGATTTTGGCGATGAACTGGGATGCAGAAAAGCTAACAGGTGGCAGCTGCCCAAAATAGCCAAGAAAGCTATGATGGATCTGCAGAGTCTGGGTACTTCTAAATTACCCTCAAGGGCCCAATGAGTCTCTTTGCTTGCGTGGAAGGTCAACGTGCACAGAGAATGTGTCTCCATGAAACATGTCAAATGTATATTCGGCTTAGGGCAGGCAGACGAGCACACTCAGACACTTACAATCCAAGTGAAAAGTCGGTGTGATATCGAGACAAATAGAATTACATGATTTGTAATAGGCAGGTTAGGGGGTCACCCATTTGCATGCAGATACATGTGATTACAATAAGTAATGCAGTGTCAGTGCAGGGAGTGAAAAGTATTATAACAGTGGTTGTATATATGTATATATCTATCATCACGCATGACAAATTAAGCTGAAGGACAGTCACCTACTCTCCAATCAGATGTTGTGTTTTCTGACTAATGAGTACAATTATACAGGCCATATTGCTGTGCAGTGCTTTAAAAACATTGTCTGTTCTCCTCGTTCATTTATTCATCTTCTTACCCTAATTTGGTGTCACGGGGGTCTGCTGGTGCCTATCCCAGCGCACATTGGGCGAGAGGCGTGGGTACACCCTAGACGGATCTTCAGTCCATCGCAGGGCAACACATAGACAAACAACCATTCACACACACATTCACTCCTATGGAGAATTTACAATCACCAATCCACCTA
>JAOTRA010000037.1:8580300-8592119 GCA_026260255.1 Pseudolaguvia tuberculata | reverse complement strand
TTATATTATATTATAATTTAGATTGTAAATGTAGTTCAGTGTTTAGGGCCAACACTGATATATTGACTTACTTGATTACACACAGCATCAGTGCTACCTAGACCTCTTTTTATAGCCTCTCATTAACACAATTTCCTTTTTGAACTATTTTAACTGGTTCTGAAACTGTGACTTTCCGTTTTTTTAAGGTTTCTCTCCCTCTATATGAAAACAACTGTTTCCACGCAGGTGATAATGAGGAAACACTTTGAAATCCTACAACCTGTCAGCTTGGATAATTAGGTGGAAATTGCTTGACATCTCCTGAGAATTTTTCTTTATCCACCTTTTATTCCTTTAGGCATAGGTTTTTTTCAAGTTTCTTTTGGGCGGGTAGGTGGGTGAGGGGGTTACTTTAAAGTTTGAAGTCTGAAATCGCAGTTTGTTGTTTTGCCTTGTTGGGCTGAAAATTGATCAGACCTTTCACATAGTTGTAGGCGAATTTGGACTGCGGCTGATTTTTTTGCTGAGTCCTCGCTTCTATTGTTGTGATTTTTATTGTCTCAAACTGGAATGTGCCTCAGCATTTGTGCTTTTCAATGAAAATAAAGCTCTTAGTCATGAACGCTGCATCAGCGATTCTCATTTGCCGTCTGCTATTTTAAGAGACCCGAAGGCCATCTTAAGAACAAACAAATTGTGAAATCCTGACCAGTGTTTAGCGGCAGCGAGGTTAACTTATGATCCAATTATTTGGATTTATTGTTATACATGCCCCGGAGGAAAGATTTAAATTAAAATTTATGGCTTTAAGTTCAAATTTTTAATGCTTTATTTTTATCTGCATTTCCATTCATTCCATTATTGCCATTGTTAAGCAGTAGTAGGTGTTTATGACCGTGTTTTATTCTGTACTCTTTAACATACGCTTCAGAAATGTGGGCTGGAGATTTTTTAAGCGTTAAGCTTGCCTTGACTCACGCATATGTGTTCGCTGGCAAATACCATATATTCACAGATTTAATAAACTCAGAATTAGTCATAAATCTCTCAATGTAATTGACATTTATACCAATATTATAGTAAAAGCAGATAGCGTTCTGGTGCAGAAGGAAGTAGCGCAACAGCCACTTTCCTTTATCGCTTTCATACTGTTTTGGTGCTGGTTTCATCAGGGTCATTGTCAGCTTGGCTCAGGGAAGCATCAGGCTCTGAGTAATCAGAAGCGTGGGATTGTGTGAATGTGAGTCTTTATAGATCCATCTGTCCCTACTCTCTGACAAACAATCCCATCTTTTTCTGTCTGTGATTTATCCCATAATGATAGAAAACAAAAATCACGCAATAATGCAAACACTCATAATGATAATTTATTAAAATTAGGTTATGCTATTGTAATAGTTTATGCTTGGCTCAATTTCATACATAGAATATTTTCCCATAGGATAAATTCAGAAACTCTCGAGTCTATATATGGAAAAACACAAAGGTAGAATTATGAACATTTACTTCATCAAGGCCAAGTGGTGTTTTATTTGTTCACAGTAACTTGTGCTATACAGTTACTATCGCTCTATTTTGAGTAGCCTAATTAAAACTTGTGTTATGTAAGTCGTTCTAGATAAGAGCGTCGGCCAAATGCGTAACTGTAACTGTTTTATAGCAAACGCAGTGTTAAAAAAATCACTGCAAAATAGCTGCAAGATAGTATATATAGTATATATATATATAAAGATTTAAAGGTTCACTGCGCTTTGTGATCTGTTCATGGATAAAAATATTTTCAAAAACAGATTTAGCCGATGGCTGTATCACTACCTAAATGCAAAGTGATTTCAAAATTCTAATAAACTAAAACTGTTTTCTCATGGAACAAAGAACTCAATAATCAATCAGAATGTACTTTCTCCAGACCTGCAGCAAAGTTAACTTTGTAGTGTATATAAAACATATAGGGTTCACAGGTAATAGCTTACTTTCTGGTCTACAGGATCTATTGTTACTTATTACTTACTGTATAAGCCTCCTGACATGTAGTGAAAGCAAGAAACAAAGCAAAAGTTGCAACTCAGACAATCTTCCTGTTGGACAGCCCAGCGACTGACTCTCGTAGGTCAGCATACTCCATAATGACAGAGGGTCAGTGCGGTTTCAGGTGCCAGCTTAGCGGTGATGCTGGAAACTCAACCATTCATTCATTCATTCATCTTCTTACCCGCTTAGTCCCGAAGCCGGGGACACGGGGGTCTGCTGCGCCTATCCCAGCACACATAGGGCGAGAGGTGGGGGTACACCCTGAATGGGTCGCCAGTCCATCTCAGGGCAACACATAGACAAACAACCATTCACTCCTTCACCAATCCACCTAATCTGCATGTTTTTGGACTGTGGAAGAAAACCGGAGCACCCAGAGGAAACGCGGGGAGAACATGCAAACTCCACACAGAAAGATCCCGGTCCGGGATTCGAACCCAGGACCTTCTTGTTGTGAGGCGACTATGCTATCCACTACACCACCGCGCCGGCCGAAATTCAACCAGATATAGGTTTTAGTGATAGTGAATATAACACTAAATTTTATGTTATGACATATCAAGGCCTGGATTCTAATCTGATGAAGGGGTTTATAAAATTCCATAATGTGAGGAAAAATGATTAGCATTCCTTAGTTACACCATTTAACATAGTTTACATTGGAGCATCAGTGTAAAGGTTAGAATCTGTTTCTAGACACTTCTTAGAGAATCTCATCCAAACGATACCACACTATCAAACAAGATCAAATCCTTAATTGTTTGTTTAATTGCCATTATCAGTGATAAACAGGATAATATTACATGTTTAATGATTTGCTACAGGAAAATCTGGCTTATCGCCAGTCAAATTGCCTTTTTTTTTAAATGACGTTGCTTTCAGGCATATTTACTAATCATCTGCACCAGATAGTCATCAGCATAGTACTTGAGAAAATGAGTCTGGGACTGAATAAATATTGACTAAATTTTTTGGCTATATTTTATATGTACATATTAGGGCTGCACATGATATTGTTTCAATGGATACATTGGCAATAGTCACATTCCAGGATGTGGGATTTAGTTTAGACATATGAAATGTAAAAATAGAATGAAAAGTTTAACATTTGCACATGACTTTTAAAAGTTTAAAGCATTCAGACGCAATAAACAATCACTTTTAAAGCTTTAACAATGATTCATTGTACTTAAGTTATATGGTGAAGACTGTGTAGTGTGATTCATTCATTTATTCATTCATCTTCTTACCAGGTAAGAGTTTACAGATTTTCCTGCAATGCTTGCAAGTTATGTTGCATTCATTTAACCTCTAATTTCTCTTTCTCCTCTCCTCTTCTTCCTCCTCCTCCTCCTCCTCCTCCTCCTTTTCAGAGGGCTCTTACCAGAATCATTCACGCCTGCGGACACCTCCACTCCCTCTCTCCCACTCTCCTAGTCCGCACCATGGCACGTCTGTGGGCTCATTGAGCCGAAGTAACTACACTCCACGTAGTAACGTCAGTCCAGCACCCACCAACAGTACGGTAGCACCTGAGGGACCCTCCAGTGCCCCAGACTCTGGAAGTGCACAGGACAACTGGCTCCTCAACAGCAACATACCCTTGGAGACCAGGTAGGCTTATTTGGACAATGGGTTAAGCTAGAATATTATAATAAAACGGTAATTCAGCCAATAAGCTACAATATAAGCCTGCATGCTATGAACTTTGGCCTGGGATTCAACTTCCTATAGTTTCGATGATTATCCTGAATTAAATTTAGTCATATAGACTTTAATTAGGATAATTATACAGATGGAGGTATGCCAGACAGCATTTTCCATAATTATAATTATGGAACGATAACTACTGTCTAATTATAGTTTGTGTACTCTAAAAAAAAAATGGATGTATGTGCAAGCAGCAATAGAGGTTAGACAGTGAGGTGTTGCACCATGCCAATCACATTAAAGGTTGTTTAGTGCACTTTTCCCTAATGAGGTCCAGGTGGAACCATTTCTCATCAGGTCACTTATAAAATGGTCTGAACTGGAAACGCAGGTCAGTCCTGCGAAAGGCCACAATTAATCTGTATCCTGTGCATTTCACAATCTTCTGAATGTCAGGCGGAATGGAAGGGAATCAAGGGACAGGACCACTGGCCTACCGCAGTCTCATCTGTGGAGTGCCAGACTTGCCAGATGACACCACAGAGACGCTGTTGGCTAAGTGCGTCAGAGGACTTGTGTGGCGGTTACATCAATAGGCAAATGTTGATGAGGGTCACAGTTGTTATGGTATTCCTCAGGAATTCATCAGGAACACCCCTAACAATTCTGGGCCCTACAAAAAACTAAAATGGTGGGTCTATCACCACAGTAATTCAATACTACTGTTACTACTAATAAATCAGTATCTCCGGGGGCCCCTCCAAAGTGGGTCAGCAGTTAGAAACTCTACTCTCCATGAGTTTTGCATTTGTGGGGGAGTTCTATGGGACTGGAGACATACATTTAGATAAACACAAGCTATCTCTGCTTATAGAGCCAAGGGGTCAGTTTTGTGTACAAGTAATGTTTATGTATATACAGTGGTGTGAAAAAGTGTTGGCCCCTTCCTGATTTCCAATCTTTTTGCATGTTTGTCACACTTTAATGTTTCAGATCATCAAACAAATGTAAATATTAATCAAAGATAACACGAGTAAACACAAAACACAGTTTTTAAATGAAGGCTTTTATTATTAACGGGAAACAAAATCCAAAACTCTATGGCCCTCTGTGAGAAAGTATTTGCCGCCCTGTTAAAACATAACTTAACTGTGGTTTATCATACCTGAGTTCAATTTCTCTAGCCACACTTAGACCTGCAATCAAGAAATCACTTAAATAGGACCTGTCTGACAAAGTGAAGTAGACCAAAAGACCCTCAAAAGCTGAACATCATGCCGAGATCCAAAGAAATTCAGAAACAAATAAGAAAGAAAGTAATTGAGATCTATCAGACTGGAAAAGGTTATAAAGCCATTTCTAAAGCTTTGGGACTCCAGCAAACCACAGTGAGAACCATTATCCCCAAATGGCCAAAACATGGAGTTATGGAGAACCTTCCCAGGAGTGGCCGGCTGACCAAAATTACCCAAAGAGCGCAGCGACGACTCATTCAAGAGGTCACAAAAGACCCCATAACAACATCCAAAGAATTGCAGGCCTCACTTGCCTCAGTTAAGGTCAATGTTCCTGACTTCACCATAAGAAAGAGACTGGGGGAAAAAATGGTCTGCATGGCAGAGTTCCAAGACGAAAACCACTGCTGAGCAAATAGAACATAAAGGCTCGACTCAGTTTTACCAAAAAACATATTGATGATCCCCAAGACTTTGTGGACTGATGAGACAAAAGTTTAACTTTTTGGAAGGTGTGTGTCGCATTACATCTGACGTAAAAGTAACACCGCATTTCAGAAAAAGAACAATATACCAACGGTTTTTCTGCATGTTGCATGCATGGGTTCTTGCATGAACTTGGGTTCTGCAGCAGGACAATGATCCAAACCACACCAGCAAGTCCACCTCTGAATGGCTGAAGAAAAACAAAATGAAGTCTTTGGAGTGGCCTAGTCATAGTCCTGAGCTGAATCCTATTGAGATGCTGTGGCATGACCTCAAAAAGGTGGTTCAGGCTCGAAAACCCTCCAATGTGTCTGTTACAACAATTCTGTAAAGTGGAGCAAAATTCCTTCACAGCGCTGGAACAGACTCATTGAAAGTTATCGCAAACACTTGATTGCTTGAGTAGCTGCTATTAAGGGTGGCCCAACCAGTTATTAGGTTAAGGGGGCAAACATTTTCTCACACAGGGCCATGTAGTTTTGGATTTTGTTTTTCCTTAATAATAAAAACCTTTATTGTGCTTTGATTAATATTTACATTTGTTTGATGATCTGAAACATTAAAGTATGACAAACATGCAAAAAGATTGGAAATCAGGAAGGGCGCCAACACTTTTTCACACCCCTGTACATTATAATTTACAAAGGTCTTGGCAAAGTGCTGTGTAGGAGTTTCACCACTGTTTAAGCATATTGGCCTTAAATACAAATAAACAGAATAATTGTTTGAAACAATAATATTATATGAATTTTCTATGCTCTTGTGCATCCTCACTCTTTGCTCCAGCATGGTGACCTTCAGTAAAATTCCTGCTCAGGTGGCTGTACTTGGCAGGGCAATAAGCAATCATACATCCAAACCATACTGGTCCATTTCCCCCTCGGATTTAAATGTACCCAGTTTGGTCCTTTTAAGCATAATATATAGGATAATGGAAAAGTAATTGTACAGTACTTAGGCACCTGTAGGGCAGCTTCTGCTTTAAAGCCCTGGATCCTCATTTATCTCAGATCAGCTTTTGCTCCTGCTGCTTTAGGAGGGTATTATATGAAACCGATCAGTCAAGTGCAGTGAATGCTGTTGACTGTCTACATCATTCTGGCTGCTTCCAATGCATGGCAAATATCAGAGCTGTCAGGTTACGACTGGGAAAATGGTGTTCCGATTACCCTCTCTCACATCATTGAGTCAATCATTTCTGTAGACTGGTTTCATCTAGTTCTACTTCGAGACATGACAGCATCTGATTTACATACATACACGTGCAAATAGGATAAAGAACTGATAAGGTATTTTCTCAATGCGTTACATATTTCTGTAAAGAATCAGGAACAAAGGAATCCTGAATAATTATTAGGTAATATGTACAGTATGTAGTATTAGATGCTTATTAAAGCCTTCAATCTCATGCTATCAGAAGTTTTTATTAATGGAAAACTTTGGATGTTCTCCTCGCGCTTGCGTGGGCTTCCTTTGGGTACCCCAGTTTCTTCCCATCATTCAAAAACATGCAGATTATGTCAACTGGTCATTCTAAATTGTCCATAGGAGTGAATGTGTGTGTGAATGGTTGTTTGTCTATGTGTTGCCCTGCGATAGACTGGTGACCCGTCCAGGGTGTACCCCTGCCTCTCGCCCTATGTGCGCTGGGATAGGCACCAGCAGACCCCCTTGACCGAGAATTAGTGACTAAGCGGGTAAGAAGAATGAATAAATGATTGAATGTACCATTCATGACACTTTGTAATTACAACAAACAGTAACAATATGACATCAGAAATATGAGAACTTTGAGAAGTTCAATAAGTCCAAGGCCAGTTTCTATCATGTAGTCATACCACAGTGTGGTAGCAGCACTGTTCTTGCACGCTATGCTACATCACACCATACCGCTATTTCTACACATAAGTACAGTCTGTCATGTGTTATTCCTCAGATGTGGCCCAAATCTACTAAATTATTAGGTTTACCTTTAAGCATCATTTCATAATCAATTTTTTTTAAATATATACAAACACAATCAAATCTCTTTTGACAAGAACATATGTTTTCTTTAAGATTACTATTTAAATTTTTCTCTATCCCTACACGATCGCTGCATTGGCGGTCCACTCAACAGGAAAATGAGTGTTAATTTCAGTTTGCGGAGGGACACTTAACGACATAATGACTGATTAGTCGCTACGGATTTTCCCAAAGTTTAATCTGTAGCAGGTATTCCCAGACGAGTACGGAACAGATGGTTGCACCAGCCAGCATGTGGAAAAAAAAGGAATAAATCAGCATTATCAACCCTTTCCTCATGCAATCCGTTATTTATATACAAAAAAATAGAGCCATTAGGAAACGTTCACAGGGGCTTTCGCATTGACCTGAAAATGCTGCCTTCTCTTAGTTGAAAGTATTGAATGAAGGCAGGGGTAGATTTTTCCCTTTACAGTCGTTTCTTCTTTTTTGTCTCCCTATGTACTCTCGATTTGCCCCAACTGTTTTTTCTTAACTCAACTCCTTTTTGTACTCTTGCCGACTGAACAAATAAACAATAAAACGAATGCGAGCAGTCTGTAGCAGAAAGTAAACAAGAGGGAAACGTGTCTCTTCTCTTGTTCAACTGGAGGTGTGGAGGATGTGCTGTGCATGCTTGATGGTTCATTCTTCCATTGCATTACCTAAGCATTCCCTTATGGAACAAGATCTGATATGGACACAATGCCGCAATCATCAGACAACAAACTGTTTCCCCACGTTTTATGGTTTTCCGAAAGTATTTGCTGCAAATTCTTCTGCACAGTTGGCCGTAAACCATCATTTTGGTCTGTTTACTTTTAACCGGTATCAAATGTATATGTAACAGTTATTTAATAACTTGTTCTCTTTTAACCCCAATCACAAAGGAACCAGAATACTCTAATGTTTATCAGAGAGGAGCACGACTCTTGCAGAGAAGGGCAAGGGTCATACAATACAAGGTACATACGTCTGTGGTGGAAACGCTGTTTAGTACTGGAAATAAGGAGGTTTTGGACCAATCAAAAAACTCCTAGTTTAGTTCCATAAGGGCTTTCCTCGTTTGTCACTCACTTTTTTCCGAAGTCACAGGATGATCACATCTGTGTTGCCTTCTTGCATGCATGTCCATTACTCTTACTCCATCTATCCACCTCTCTACCTGTGTGTAGAAACATAGCAAAGCAGACAATCATAGAGAGTTTACAAGACAACTTTATAGAGATGGACATGCTGGCTACGGCTCGCCACGACAATGCTTACAGCGACGGGTATGTTGCATGCGCAGACTGCGGCCACCGTAACTAGTAGGATCTGCTTTGCAATGCTTTCTAGCGATTCATGCTTGCATTGATCTTGTCTTTCTAATCTATTTTTTTTTGTTTCGATGTGAGTTACAGCTATAAATATTTTTTATTGCATGCATAGAACTAACTATGATCCATAAAAGTGAATAAAATTGCAATTGATTTTTTTCTAGCACATTAGACTGGACAAGGTTGTAAATGATTTATATGTAGTTTATCTGTAAGTATCTCATACCTGGTCAGTAAAGCGGTCTCATTTCTTGCAAATCTTGGAGCATTTTTGAAAGCCAGTGAGATATAATAGCACTCATGTAAGTGTTATCTACAAGAATGTCTCATGATCTGCAAGGGTTAACGAGCTGGCCTTACCACGTGTACCCTGCGAGATATATATATATACACTACAAAGACACACCCAGTGGAGGTAAATTAGAAGTCACCACACAGGTCTTTATTAACGAAGATCTTCTGTGGTCAGCCAGCCTGTAAATTAAATTACATATCGATTCACGATTTCAGTTCAGCAGACCTTGGGAGGAAAGATGAAAACTATATACGGGTCTGAAAGTGGCCAATACAACCCAAAAACATCTAAGTGACCGCTTCACTGACTGTGCAGAGGTGCTCAGAACTGTTTAATACAGAGGGAGAAAACACCTTAAACACAGGCTGGCCTGAATTATTTCAATACTCCAAACATTGTTCTGTAATGGGTGTAAATGTGTATAGAGTTGAAGCACTATACTGGAAAACATATTTTTCTTTCTATACAAAACATAAAAATATAGTTGGACAAAAAAACGTGGTACGGTGGCGTAGTGATTGGCACGGTCACCTCACAACAAGAAGGTCCCGGGTTCGATTCCTGGGTCGGGGGTCTTTCTGTGCATGTTCTCCCTGTGCCTGTGTGGGTTTCCCCCCGGGTACTCTGGTTTCCTCCAACTGTACATGTACATTAGGTGAATCTAAATTGACCATAAAATCCAAGCTTTTAGGGTGCAGCCTTAGTGCCGGCCTCAAGCCCGGATAAATGGGCGGGTTGTGTTAGGACGGGCATCCAGTGTAAAACCCCGTCAAGTCGCTGTGGCGACTCCTAACAAGAGCAGCCGAAGGGGGAAAAATAGTTGGAAAAACATCTTGGGTAAAACTACAAAGTTGCAATTTCTAGCCTGTTCCTCAATACATTTCTCAAACTTTATATAAATTCCTGTTAAGTTTCCAACTTTCAGTAATTCCTAAAACGGAATGGTTGGAACATGTAATGTTTCCCAGAATATTTTATTCCCATGTCCATTTATGTATATGTAATTATTGAATGCATAAACACAAAAGAGTGTTTAAGGTGCATAAATGATGTTCAGGCCAGCCCTAGTGTTCCACATCATCAAATGTTACTCTGATTGATTTTGGTTGGTAGACTTGTGCAATACAGTTTTTACTGCGTCTTTTTAGACACTTTCTGTTCAAGCCTGGTGGGAGTTCACCGCTATACTGCACTACATCGCCCGCCTACCCTCTGACCTCCAGCACGGTATACTCTCCACCGCCGAGACCCTTACCTCGTAGCACATTCACCCGACCCGCCTTCAGTCTAAAGAAGTCCTACAAGCACTGCAACTGGAAATGTGCCGCCCTCAGTGCCATCCTCATCTCTATCACGCTGGTGTTTCTGCTGGCCTACTTCATCGGTAAGTTCATCTTATATCCATTTTTTTTTTATTCCAACGCCTAGAAATATGCGACAGCCTATTAATGAGGACTGTTCTAACTTGAGACGCACACTTCCTCTAAATATTTTAATACACAGACATACCAGAGAACATTATGCTCAAAGTATTTCATCTCATTTTAAAACCTGGGTTTTTTTCTTTATTTTTTTCCTCTCTGTTAAAATGTTATGGTCCTCCCAAAACATTTTTGTCAGATAATTTAAATTCAATTTAGAATATTCACTAATTAAAACATCCTTTTTTATTAAATAAAATATAGCTTTGTTAGTTCCACAAAAGACAATTATTTCAAATTCTCTACTACACGTCCAAAAAATGTCTTATTAATAACCAGTCATCCATTAAAAGAATATTTTATACTTATTCCCTCATGGTCCTGTCGAAACCTGACTGGTACTACATCAGTGTATGTCAAAGAAATACGATGCCATATTTTCGATCATAGCACAAATGCAGATTTTGCCATCCATCAGACTGGGAGCATATTTTTACATTCTGCGCTATATGAAAAGGGCTTCATCATACAGCATTACATTAACATGTGTCTCTTTTTAGCATAGAAATGATTTTATTGTTAAATGCAATCTTTGGAGGGAAGATATGAAGTAAGATTTTATGAAGAAGAAAACAACTAGAATGCAAGCACAAGGGCACATCAGTGCTGCAAGCGTGGAATATCTTTCAAACCAATTTCCCATCATCAGAGAGAAAATAACTTCTGCTGCTTCATCAGTAAGAATAAATATGCATCGTAGCAAAATGATGATTAAAAACATCATTTCTGTCTCTTTCCTCTAGCTAAATGATTGTAAATCAGGATTATTTCTTTCTTTTTTTTATCTCCAAAAATTTGCATAAATATTGATGTCAATGGGTTGTTTTTTTTTAAATCCCAACCTAAATGTAAATTTTGCAGTTAATAGCAGATGTAACACATAAATTATAAATGCGGTAAGCTTGTGATAGACAATATCTGAACAGGAACGTTGGGTGTCTGTGGCCGTGTTCAGTTCTGACCTCACCAGGAGACCAACAGGCTGATGGAGCCTAATTAATTCTTATAATTACTCAACCCAAAAAATCAAGATCATCTCCCCATGCACCTTTAAGTAAACATGTAGGGAACCTTAGCTCACCCTGAGAATCAAGAAATTCCAATCAAGAACAAGGGGCCACATTTAATTAAAAGCTGATGAGAAAATATAGTTAATTTCAAGTGCAATTAATTATGGAGGTCTGTAATTGGAAACTCTAACTGTGTTGTCTAATGAACCCAATTAAATCTTCTGACAGATGCTTAGTGTGTGTGTGTGTGGTGTGTGTGTGTGTGTGTGTGTGTGTGTGTGTGTGTGTGTGTGTGTGTGTGGGTGTGTGTGTGTGTGTGTGTGTGT
>JAOTRA010000037.1:8555045-8575415 GCA_026260255.1 Pseudolaguvia tuberculata | reverse complement strand
GTGTGTGTGTGTGTGTGTGTGTGTGTGTGTGTGTGTGTGTGTGTGTGTGTGTGTGTGTGTGTGTCTGTGTGTGTGTGAAAAGAGTTCTGGGTGGCTGGAAATGGGGTGACGTCCGAAGTCATCGCAAGAATGTGATGACCAAAGCGATAAACGACGCTCCGGATCCAGCACGGTGGGATGGCACGTATGCGGGGGGGGGGTTTCAAGTGGTGTTAGAGAGAAAATGGTTATATACCGCATAAATGGTATTGAGGTTGTTAGACACTGATAGAGTTCAGTGCAGGAAAGGACTCCAGCCAAACTAACTAGCACAGTCTAACTAAAAGGCTATGATGAACTTCATAGCCTTCAATCTTTGATGGTTCATGCGTTTTGTTAATGCTGACTAACGGGTACGGGGTGACAGTTTGGCATTTGACAGACGCTTTTATCCAGAGTGACTTACATTTGGTCTCTTTTTTACAACTGAGCAATTGTGGGTTAAGGGCCATGCTCAAGGGCACACAGTGGTAGCTTGGTGGAGGTTGGAATCCAACCCTGGTCTTTCTGGTATTAGTCCAACACCTAAGCCACTAGGCTACCACTTCCCAGTGAAAAGAGTTCATGCCTTTGCTTTTGCTGGTGATCTATCATGGTGTGCCAATCTTGCTCAGACCCCAGCTCCACAACTGTTCATCCCAGAGGTCACTCCTTTTGTTGATTCTGAGATTCTTCTTCTCTTCCTGCTGACTTGATCATTTCCTTGTCTGTCCTGCTCTGGGGAGTGTGTGAAGGGAAGGGTTATTAGTAAGGTAATTGGGATGAGAAGAATAGTGTTACACTGGGGACACTGTACTGGTAGTTACAACACTCTTTTTGCCCTGTAGGATTAAAAGGCTGTGGGGGTTTACGGCTCTTTTGGCTTTTGCTATGCTTTGTCGGCAAGAAAAGTCTGTTAAACGCTCTTTATTCATCAAGAATTAATTCTTTTAAAGAAGTATTCTTTTCTAACACGAACTAATCATTTGCCAAAGCACCACATTAGGAAAAGCCAGTTATGCCGTGTTACTTGTGGAAAACAACGGAAAAGTCAATCTGTACTGTTGACCATGTTTTATTGTAATATATAGCGTGTAACTGAAGAGGTTTATAGTTATTGCACTACAGAGATTATAAATATAAATATAGAATATAAATAATTATTGTTTTCATAGTCCTCTCAGACACTACAGATGATGCTAATCCTGTAACACATCCTGTGGTTCTTTTACAGCCATGCACCTGTTTGGTTTGAACTGGCACTTACAACCCATGCAAGGGCAGTTATACAGGCTGGCAGAAGACAACACCAGCAGTTTGTCCAAACCTACAGAGCTGGGCCTGCCTCCTCTCGGAAATACAGGGCTGGAGCTCCCAGACCGCAGAGGTAAAGAAGACGGTATGTACTACAAAAATAAGTCCTTAATCATTATTAGCATATTGACAATGAGTAGCTGCCTCACAAACTGTACCTTGTTGAGTAATTAAAATTTTTAATTAAATTTTGATTATTACATATTTGTTATGTCTGATTAAGTTTATGCAACATCATGTTTAGAGATGTATGCAGTCTCTGTAGTTACTCAAGTGTATTCATAATGACTTACACTTAAGTGTAGTTAAAGTAATAAAAAGTACATAGAAAATGTAAGAGAAACAACGGGAATTTAATATTATTTTAGTTATTTATTTCTTTTAAATAAAAATCTTCTGTGCTTTCATGCACTAAAGTGTGTGATTATTCATCTCACATAATAGACTTGGAATTAATAGAATTAATCTTTTACTTATTCAGTTGATTGCATTGCTGGGTTTATCAGATGATTACTGTTTAGTTTGCATGTTGGATGGCTTAAAGTAGTAAAGTTGGTCTCTTATGAGGCATATACAAAACAAATTATGTTATTTAATTATGAAATTTATTCCAAAGAATTGTTAAAGTCATTGCCCTTTTTAAATGAATAATTATTTAAATGTCTAGGAACAAGGCTCTAACAATTTACAACAATTGTTTCTGTATATATTTACACAACAATTTTACATTTGTATTCTGACCTTAAAACTGTACTATTGGGTTCCATTGAAGAATATAATAATTAGAGTTTTAAAAGCTTGAGGAACTTTATTAATTCTGACTATGATTGACCCCATTCCAAAACTTTCACGACACCCAGCTTGCTCGTGTCCTTTAGCCACACAAATCCAATCTTTCATTCCAAAATATCCAGCTGATTTTCTAGAGGATTCCCAGCTCATCACTGGCCAAAATGAAAATGTCTTTTGATTTTTCAAAGACTTCATCAGATCCAGTATTATTTGTCACCCAGTTCCATGCTGTGGCCAGTTTTGGCGGCTTTCCACAAGATCTGCATTGTAATCCAGTGAATGTTGGCAGACAAGTTTGAGGGAATAATTTTTTGCTGCACGATGGGAGAGGATCGCATTTGGATGAGGGGGGGGGGGAGGGTGGAAGGCAGGTATCCAGGGATTGAGTGGGATTAGAATTTGTCTTCCATCCAATGAGAATAAACTTAATTGGTTCATTGGATAAACTAGATTTTGGTTTTCTTGGCAGCTGAAGAAACCCTTTGTGCCTGCTAAACCCTTTGAGCTGCGCAGTAGGAAAAGTTTTACTTTTGCTCTGCTCTCAAAACAGAACAGAGCCCAGATTTAGCTGTTTGATTTGCCAAAAGGTGGAGATCACCGCCATTATCATATAGATGAGTCACAGAGTCATCCTTTTTCATTTAGCAGTGAGAGAGAGAGAGAGTGAGAGAGAGTCACTACTAGCAATGTCTATGTGAGTGACGGCTATAGCTGAAAGGAAATCAATAGGCACGGGTTTGTAATTCTGCCTTACAGAACACAGTTGTCACCAGAAACATACCCAATCACTCCAGTGTCATCCAAATTCTATGTACACGTATTTTCTGATTCAATCTCACTGTTGCTGGTATAAGAACAAGATGTAACCGCTTGCTGCATCTAGATTT
This sequence comes from Pseudolaguvia tuberculata, assembly GCA_026260255.1. Taxonomy (NCBI): domain Eukaryota; kingdom Metazoa; phylum Chordata; class Actinopteri; order Siluriformes; family Sisoridae; genus Pseudolaguvia; species Pseudolaguvia tuberculata. The sequence goes on along the minus strand of JAOTRA010000037.1, from coordinate 8,572,404 downwards.
TTTGTTGTTTAAATAATAAGACATCTTGGAAGAAAAATGAGAATTGGCACAGAGAAGAACAGAAATGCAATAATGCAATTTACAATGTGACTCGGGTTTGAAAGTGGATTAGTAAAGTATTATATAATGTAGAATTGGTGTTGATTTGTTCGCATATAATCCACAGCAGTAAACTGCGAGGCAAGAGAGCGTACCTTGTCTTTCCAGATTGAACATGCTGCAAATGATGAGGGTTTTTTTTTTTTTTTTTTTTTTTTGCTTTTTGGAGGAGCCGCCATCTGTTGTGGCGTGTGGCGTCGCCTGTGGAGCTGACTGCCTCCGAATCCTCCGGGTTCAGTTTGCAGGCATGTCTAGTTTTGGCGCCATCATCACGAAAATTGGCCCGTGTACATAGCCAAGCAGATGTTGCTATTTTCCACTGTGGCCCATAAAGAAAGGTGTGGCATGGCGAGTGGGCTTTGCTCCTTGATAGAATGGTCATTATGTGTGAATGAGACCAGGCTGTCAGGAGGATTATCACTGGCACTGGTCGTTTTGTTGGTTCCCTTAACTGCTCCTATTTTTAAAAATGTATTATGCAAATCACAGTGAGGGCATTTATTGTATGTCTTACAGGCAAAGTAGATAGCGTGTTTCCCGATGACAGCTTCATAGACATGGGCGAGATAGACGTGGGGCGTAAAGTAACACAGCAGATACCTCCTGGGATCTTTTGGCGGTCTCAAGTCTTCATCGACCACCCTATGTACCTCAAGTTCAACGTGTCCCTTAGTAAAGATGCCTTAGTAGGAATCTATGGAAGAAGAGGTCTTCCACCTTCACACACACAGGTGGGTTGTTCAAACAAGACAATTATTTGCCCTAATCCCTTTCGGTTCTAGGAAAGGAAAGGATCGGTGTGAATCCTCTCTGTGAGAATTCTAAATTTGTATAAATGTCACACATCTTCCTAATGAGTGTGCAAATCCATGCTTGTTTAATGTACAATTGTGGGGGTTTTTTTGCTAAAAGGTTACACCTGCAGCATACACACACATTTATTTTTGGTTGTAGGTTACACTCCACACACAAAGACAATAAAATTACACTCACACCAAATTTTTGTATTGAACACCAAGCATTTGGAACTGGCTGTATTGATTTGGATTATATTTCCAGTTTTATTATATTACTGGAAATTACTCTATGGTCTCTATTGATTTTTTTCAAACAATTATATATACACAACTTACATTTCAATTGGTGTGTTCAGTAATCGTTAGTGCTTCAGGAGGATAAAGCAAATGCATACCAGCAAAATAAATATCAGGCAGAAGACCTCCTCATGAGAACATATATTGAGAATATATATTTTGAGAACATATTATTGTCGTATAAGTAGCAATTTATACGTTGTTGGCTCAACAGTGTGTGTTTATGTGTCTAGGAAAACCCGTGTTAAATGCTAATAGTTGTCTGTGGTCTCTTTGTCGATGTCTTCAGTTTGACTTTGTAGAGCTTTTGGATGGACGGCGGCTCTTGGCTCAGGGGGTACAAAGTCTGGATGGCCCGTCGGCTCTCACTCAGTCACGAAGCCTAGTGCCCCTTGGCAGCCATGACACCGGTTTTATCCAGTACATGGACTCAGGCATCTGGCATCTGGCAGTGTATAATGATGGCAAGGAGTCAGAGCAGGTGTCTTTCCTTACCACAGCTATAGGTGAGTAACAAAAGACTGTTTGTAGAGGACTGTTTGGCTCAGGCAGTAGCTAGCAGGAATGTGAGACATGCGCCTAAAACAGATATCATACTTGTTTGTGACTGAATACATAAGTTCAAATGAGGTCAAAACCTTTAGAATTTCTTTATGTAGTCTATTGTGTCAGGTTTTAATATTGAAAACCTCAATGATTCTACTGATTTAAGATTAATAATAAGAGGAGTTTAAGTATCTCTGGAACCTGTTCACTAGTGCGGGGACAATGGAACGAGAGATTGACAGGCGGATTGGTGCATCTTCTGTTTACCAGTCAATCTAAGTTCCTACTCTCACCTTTGGCCATGAGCTTTGACCATGACCAAAAGGATAAGATTCCAGATACAGGTGGCCGAAATGAGTTTCCTCCGCAAAGCTCGGTCACCCGCGAGGAGCTCAGTGTAGAGCCACTGCTCCTCCGCATCGAGAGAAGCCAGCTGAGGTGGTTTGGGCATCTGTCTCGAATGCCTCCAAGGAGAGGTGTTTCGGGCATGTCCCGCCGGGAGGAGGCTCTGGGGAAGACCCAGGACTCGCTGGAGGGACGCTGGAAGTCTGTCGGCTGGCCTGGGAACACCTCTGTGTTCCTCTGGAAGAGCTGGAGGAAGTGTCTGGGGAGAGGGATGTCTGTATAAGCGGTCAGAAAATGAGATGAGATGAGATGAGATTAATAAGCAGATGCAATTCTCTTTCAGAATTATGTAAATTTTTTTCTTTATTGATTTGGTAGTTGTTGATTTTATCAACAAGTGTCAGCATGCATTTCAAAAGGAATCGCATAGCTCACTATGTTCTTGTGTCTTCCAGTAGAGCTATAAAAATCTCATAGGGAGAAAAAGTGCATAATTGCATTTCTGAATTACTTTTGCATTGATGACAAAATCACAAATATATTGGGTAATTATGTTGCCTTGATTTGGGTTTCCTCCGGGTACTCTTGTTTCCTCCCACAGTCCAAAAACATGCAGATAAGGTTGATTGGTGATTCTAAATTGTCCATAGGAGTGAATGTGTGTGTGAATAGTCTATGTGTTGCTATGTGTGCGCTGGGATGGGCACCAGCAGACTCCGTGACCCCGAATTAGGGAATTAGCGGGTAAGAAGATGCATGCATGAATGTTGCCTTGATCTGATGATTGCATGAACATTACGTCCAGAGAGAATAGGATGTCCAGTTAGAACCCAATATTTGTATTGATTATTTTGTTTTTTATGTTATAGGACTAGTAATGATTTTGATTAATGTTATGTCTCCTAATTTTCTTCATTGATAATAATGTTTATATCACATGATGTTATTGTAGCACTTTGGCTACTTGTGTGGTTTACTACACAGAACCCAGTGGCAGACTGAGCTAAAATATTAATCAGTTTAATAAGTGCAGAATCCACATTTCAAAATCATGCAATCTTAAAGTCTTTTTGTACTGAGTATATCCTCTTGTTGTAGATACTCTAATGACAAGTAACAGTTCAAGCTTATGAACCAGATGCGGATGAGATTCATTAGCTAACACATTCGTTAGATGATCACAATTCTCACCATACTCTGTATCTTCATTGAGGGACACTTTCTTATTCATAATCCTGAAATATTCAAATCCAGCCTAAGATAAAGCAGTAAGAGAAATAATATACAAGCGCACCCCATCAGTTATTAGCCGACCTGCTGCTCTTCAGCACTGATGACCGTGATCTTAAGCAGACCAAACCTCTACATGGCAATCAAGGTGAATAACAAAGACAGTGAGCTCCACGTCACCCTGCTTCCCCTTCAAATGCTGATTCCCAAGGCTTATATTAATATTCAAGTGTCTTTATCCAGGCTGGTTTTGCTCCTTTTGTATAACCCATTTGAATATGATGTTCCCCAGATTCATAGCCTTTGATTGCTCAGCCCCTTACTTGTCTCCTGCCTGAGCCATTATTGCTCGTTATAACTTCTAGTTTTAATTCACATTTTGCTAAAGAAAAATAAATATATCTTAAATATTGCACTGCACAGTTCCCATACAGGCCAGCTGCTGACACCGATGTAGACTGTGTGTTCATTTTGTCCTTTGGCTTTGTCTAAAAGTCTACTTGATTGGCATGAACTGTCAGGTAGGGCGGGGGGGGGGGGAGTGAGGTGTCAGCTTTCTCGAAGGTGGCAGCTGGAATCTATTCTCACATGCTCTTTAATTAAAAGCTCCTGAGCCATGGTCCATCTGTGACAGGCAAGGGGTGTGTGCAGTGGGGTGATTAGGGGGAGGAGCAGAGCAGATCGATTGAAGAAGCATGTTTTTAGTTGAAAAAGCACAGCAACTATGACCCACCCGGAGACAGATGTCGGCACTGTCTCACTCCAGGCACAGATATTTGATACTATAGGGAGGCTTGATCTGATGAAGGTAATTCCGGAGTGAAATGCTTTCTGTTTCCAGAAGGTTAGATTTCTAAAAAGGGCATCTGATAAACCACCTGTGGTCCAAAGTACAATTTCTATATAAGGCCTGGATAGAAAATATATAGAGCAGAGAGCATTGCTTAAGACCTTTTGTGAAACCAAAGTTGATCAGACATTTCTGAGAAGAAGAAGCAAGGAAGTGGGTCAGCTGATAATGTCCTCCAGGTGTTCTTTTTTTAGGTAGTAAAGGCATTTAGTGATTCTTAAATCTTTTAGGATTAGATGGTCTTTCACATTTACTAACTTTGGAATTTTTCTTGTTTTAATGAAGTCAAGAAGTAGACAGAGGTGGCACGGTGACGTAGTGGATAGCATGGTCACCTCACAACAAGAAGGTCCCATGTTCGATTCCCGGGCCAGGGATCTTTCTGTTTTCTGCGTGCTTGCGTGGCTTGCATGGGTTTCCTCCCTCAGTCCAAAAACATGCAGATTAGGTGTGAATGTGTGTGTGAATAGTTGTTTGTCTATGTGTTGCCCTGCAATGGACTGGCGACTCATCCAGGGTGTACCCCTGCCTCTCGCCCTATGTTGTGGGATAGGCAACAGCAGACCCCCGTGATCCCGAATTAGGGAATAAGCAGGCAAGAAGATAAATGAATGAATGAATGAATGTATGAATGAATGAGGTAGACATGAGTTAGATATTTGATACTTTCATAGACTTGCCATAACTTCTGAGCATTTTAGCCAACAATATTCTTGAAATTACTTTTGTTTCCTAAATGCAATGAAGCAAAAATGTTGTGTCCGTGATTCTGTTTAATTCACCATCATCAAAATACATTTACCTGGCTGCCGAAAGAGCTCATATTCTATATTTGTGAATAGTTATTAAATGTCATTCACAGTGGTTTATCCAAATAACTAAAGGAGCCCAATTTGTCCTTCGGTTCTCTTTCATTCGTATTCACACTTCATTCATTAGCAGGTTGAGATGATTGATCCTTTTCACTTTTCTCCAAAACCCTCTCATTTGTCTATTCTTGGACTGTGCTCTTGCATTCACTCTTATCCTGAAGAAATAACCGACCCGTTTTGTGTGCTCTCTAAAATATGTCTGTCCAAATTCATGGCTGTCTCTGGATAATAGCTAGATCCTGTTGTGCTATAGTCATGCATGTACTATATCGTTCTGGATCCGTAATTCAGGATTGCTTGATGGATTATGGCACTTATCATTTTCTAATTGTTCTCAAATACCACCCCCAACATTTACTGCAAGCATTTTAGTAGAACAGTCTCATTGGCTGTTCATATTTTCATGTGTATACATGTCAGTGAATCATATTAAAAAGTTATTCCATTTTTTCAGTGATGGGTGCAATGATTTTAGAGTAGTTCACAATGCAGTGAATGATAAAAACAAGAACCATACTGCAAAATAAGATTGATACCTCCGACCAATGGCTATATTAGAGAGTATTTTTTTAAATAGAATATTAGTTTTGTGAAAAAAAAAATGCAGCAAGTATCTAAAGGTCTGGTGTGATATAGCCTTAGGTCTATAAACATTGGTAGGGAATTGTTTGCTGTGTATTGTGAGCCCCTGATAAAATAAATATATTCCTATATTGTATATATCCATGTCCTTCACCTTTTCATGATTTCATGTTTATTCTTTGTATAGGTGTTTAATAATGGTGAGAAAAGTTCTGTTACAGTTGGAATTTCTGTATGATTATATTGTTTATCTTAAAACGATGAATTGGTTTTATAATATTACATGTTCTTTTATTAATAAAGTTTTCAGGATGGAAAACGAAGCACTGAATAAAACATGATCAGATGTTTTCTTCATAACTGTTGTTGGTAAATAAACTAACAACTCATTGGTGATAGATTGCTATATTTCTTGTTTGCTAGACTGTTAGAAAGCCTAAAAGTGTGAAGTGGTAGCCTAGTAGTTAAAGTGTTGGACAAATACCAGAAAGACCGGGATTTGAATCCCACCTCTACCAAGGAACCACTGTGGGCCCTTGAACAAGGCCCTTATCCCACAATTGCTCAGTTGTAAAAAAGAGACCAAATGTAAGTTGCTCTGAATAAGTTTGCCAAACGCCAAACTGTAACTGTAAACTGTAAGTATATAATGAACCTCCTTCTTCTGAACATAAACCCAAACTTAAAGGCTGTTAGATTAGTTGAGCAGATAAAGTGTGTATTCACCATATGATTGCAGAAAAGTACATCCTGACGTGGTTTGGTGTTGACACCCGAAACTTACTGTCAGAACCTTTCTACCGAATACAGAGTGAGACGAGACTCGCCCGAGGAGTCAAATATGCATAATTGTGTTTCTTGGATACATTTCAAATGATGAGTCAGTGAAGCTTCACATCTCTGTATGCATCTTATTACACACTCGCAAACACTAAACTCCCCAGTGCCATAAGTCTCAGTCTGTCTTTTAGTGAGAAGTCGGTCACCATCAAACATTCAAACACAAAGTTTTGATGGGACTCGCCAGAGAATAGGCAACCTTATCACCTCTTTTTTTCTCTTAACATATTGGAAATGCCCACTTTCTCTTTTTTCCTTTTTATCTCCTCATATTGCATGCTTCCTGGTGATTGACTCGCCGAAGTGAGGACTGTGAGAAGGTTCACGTATGCGCTTCTTTGTTCTGAAAAGCCGTTGTTCAAGTCGTTTATGACTCAAGGAGTGCCAGCAGCCCCGGGGGCCTGGAAAGAGATTATAATAGTCTGGGCCAATTTGGCTTTAATTCACTGCCTAGTCTGATTTGGAACTCTAGTCACTACTGGAGTTTGTAAAGTTCTCTGATCTGTAAAACACTAACGCAATGTGGGGAACATACAGAACAAGTTCCAGATCACAATGGATGTTTGGTCCATTTAGTTGCTGATGTTAATGCTCAACTCAAATTGCAACACTTCCTTTCCAACAGCATATCATTTCATCCCAGACCTTAGAAGCATTAGATGCATTTCTAGCCTTCATTTTTCATAACAATCTTCACCAAAATATCAGATTGATGTGAAAAAAACGAGTTGCACTAAAAATCAAAAATCTAACATTCATTCATCTTCTTACCCGCTTATTCCCGAATTCGTGGTCACGTGGGTCTGCTGCACCTATCCCAGCACACATAGGACTAGAGGCAGGGGTATACCCTGGAGAGGTCGCCAGTCCATCGCAGAGCAACACATAGACAAACGACCATTCACACACACATTCACTCCTATGGACAATTTAGAATCAACAATCCACCTAATCTGCATGTTTTTGGACTGTGGAAGGAAACTGGAGTACCGGGAGGAAATCCACACAAGCGGGGGGGAGAACATGCTACTCCGCACACAAAGATTCCTGTAATCCGGGACCTTCTTGTTATGAGGCGACCGTGCTATCCACTACACCACCGCGTAGTGGTTAGCACGGTCGCCTCACAACAAGAAGGTCCGGGGTCGGGGTTCTGTGCGGAGTTTGCATGTTCTCCCCGCGCTTGCTTGGGTTTCTTCCGGGTACCGGTTTCCTCCCACAGTCCAAAAACATGCAGATTAGGTCGATTAATGATTCTGAAATTGTCCATAGGAGTGAATGTGTGTGTGAATGGTCGTTTGTCTATGTGTTGCCCTAAGATGGACTGGTGACTCGTTCATGGTTTACCCCTGCCTCTTACCCTAGGTGCGCTGGGATAGGCGCAGCAGATCCCCGTGACCCAGAACTAGGGAATACGTGGGTAAGAAGATGAATGAATAAATGAATGAATGAATGAATGAATGAATGATAATAGGTTTAATAGTAACTACACCTATGGTAATTTCAGTCCTGGCGTTATGATTAATAGCTCCTATAAAAAAATCTTTGTCCATGTCTGTATGAATATTTTGCAATCATAATGGTATCAGATGTCAGATATCAATTTTAGGGGAGGTGTTTCATGATTTTTAAAGCATGTCTACTCTAACTATAGCACAATGTATTTTATATATATGTGTGTGTGTGAGTGTTTACGGTGTCTACAAATATAGTGTATTTCTATTCTCGGACTGGATTTTGCTACCGGTTCTCAGGAGAATGAAAATTGTATCTTGTTTGTGTGACATTGTTTGGATAGATAAACTATACATAGAGAAAATAGTAGAAGCGTTTTTGCAGACAGAAATGTATTTATAGAAGATTATTGATGGATGTTGTGAGCTGCTTTGACAGACAATGTTCTGTGTCATTTGGTTTTAGACTCAATAGATGACTGTCCCAGTAACTGTTTTGGTAATGGAGACTGCATCGCCGGAGCCTGCCACTGTTTCCTAGGGTTTAGAGGACCAGACTGCAGCAGGGGTAAGAACCTAATCCGTTTAGATTTTTTTTTAAATACTATAAAGGCTATTGAAAAAAAAATCCAAGTTAATTTCCAGTGTCATATAACATACATTTACTTGTAGTAAAATTCTCAAACTTTTAAAATCCTCAATAAAACTTGACAAATTATTTTAATATTATTGACACAAGACGCATTTCTTTTAAATTGTATAAAATGATTGAGAATATTGTAATCACTATCAATTAGAACTGGCCCAAGGCATAAGCACACGAAGCGACTGCTCAGGGCCCCATTGCAAACAGGGGCCCCCCAAGGTTACATGTATTTTGTTTTTATATAAATATAGTACGGCAATTGCCAATGATATTTGTAAAATAAAAAAAATACAATTTGATTCCCACCTTCACCAAGCAACCGCTGTGGGCCTTTGAGCAAGGCCCATAACCCACAATTGTCAAGTTGTAAAAAAGAGACCAAATGTAAGTCGCTCTGGATAAGAAAATCTGCCCAATGCCAAACTGTATATTATATGCATAGAAGGGTAAAAATACAGCTTCAAAAAAAAAAAAACAACATTATGTATTATATTTTTTAATCCAAGATTGACAATTAGAAGTGATGGCACCAACGGTCCCCCAAATTAAATTTTGCCCCCTGTAGATTTTGGGCCAGCCATGCTATCAGCAGTTAGAATATTAACAAAACCATATTCATGTTTGCTCTCCTCCCAGCATCTTGTCCAGTACTTTGCAGTGGAAATGGACAGTATCTGAAAGGCCGCTGCATGTGTCATAGTGGTTGGAAAGGATCCGAGTGTGATGTTCCAACTAACCAGTGTGTTGACGTGACCTGCAGCGGACATGGTACGTGCATAGTGGGGACCTGCATTTGCAATCCAGGCTACAAAGGAGACAACTGTGAAGAAGGTAAGAGCTTCCTGATAATAAAAGTAAGCTGTTTGTGTCAACGCTTCCTTTTTTGGTGGCAAAGAAATTGTATGAAGATTAAAGTAGTAAGTTGCCAGCAAAGGTATTTTGTCATTCACTTGTTAGCTTTTAGGAGATTTCACCCCTTTACAATACCCAACAGGAGGCTTAGCTGATTGCAGCAACATGTGGCTAGGTAGAGTGTTTCTCTTTTTCCACTAGTCAAATGCAACATTTGTCCACTGCCAAGCACACATCTATAATTTAGCGAAAGTCTCTGGCCTCCGGTAGGCTTATACAGTTTTTTTCATGACCAGCCCACATCCCGTTTCTGAATGTTTCAGATCCTGCCATTTTTGGAATCAGGCCCAGTAGCGATCTTTTTCTGATAATCTTCTTGTAACTTATTTCTCTTTCACTTATTACGGATGGTTTGTGGAGCTTCATGACATTCCATTAAGCAGTAAAACAATCCTTTTGCTTTTGTGAAATCCAATAGATTTTACACACAGGCAAATAGTGACTTTAATCTTCATGTGATGTCCCAGTGGCCTGGCAGAGGGACCCAGAGCAAGGCACTGAGAGATAAGATTTAACTTGCCCATTGTGTTTGTCACTTTTTTGACGGCTCTCATTTCAAGATGAAAAATAGTGCAGTTGATTTTGATAAATGTGGGTTTTGACACCTCTGATCCCCACTTCACATTCTATTCTGGGCTGCACAGTCTGCATGGAGAGGGAGAGAATAGGGTCGATCTCTTTTAAGGGCCTTACCTTTTTTCCTGCGACCTTCAGGCTGTGATGATTAATTGCCAGGAGAGTAGCTCCTGTCAGTTAGCCTATGATCTTAGCCTTGCACGCCAAGCCATCTGCTAAGAGGCCACAGTTTCAGTTTGTCTATAAAGGCTTTATGGATCCTTTTATGTTGTAAAAGAATGTCTCCGTCATGCTGCAGGCCTCTCCTAGGGCCCCTGTGGGTTTCCCTACATTGTACATTCTCCATCTGTGAGAATTTATTTTCTTCTTGTTGTTGTTTTTGTTGTTGTTATCTTTTTCTAATTATTTTTTTTTCTTCTCACGGTGCTTGTCCTCTCGTTAACCGAGGCCACATTTGCCAGCTTTCTTGTGGTCTCTTGTATTCATTAAACAACCATTAACGATCATTAGCATGCGACTGAACAGACTTTCTCTGTGTGTTTTTTGTCAGAGGTTGAGAAATGGAAGGATCAAGCGTCATGAGTAAAGCAGGGGAATTATGGTCAAATAAAGAGCAGCGAATGTGTGTGGATAAGAGTGTGGTTTTCTTTGTTTGCCCACCAGAGCCTGAGCGCACGACAGACATCTTGTTTGCATTCCATTCTGCTTCTGGTTTTTCTGAGTTCAGCTGTGTGCAGGAGAGGGAGCATGTCCAGTATCGCTTTTCAATTTATCCCAGCATGCATTGGCTACAGGCTCTCAGCTTGGCAATGGGAAAAAATCTCATTACAGAGAGAGAGAGAGAGAGAGAGAGAGAGAGAGAGATAGGGAGATCTACTCCTGATGGCATGGGGAATGTCGATAGAAGTGGCTGTTTCATTTGCCAAATTTAAAATCTCTTTCCTGGACAGAAAAAAAAACATTGCTAGAATTAGCAAAACCTCCTAAAAAATCTACCAGGTACATTATTGCAAAAAAAAAAAAAAAAAAAAAAGGAAATGACCACACATACAGTATAAATAGTAACTCTGGTTTTTATGTTTCTCTTCATGTCTCTTCATTTGCAGCCTTTTCTGACTCATTTTGTTGTTTATTATTCTTTACAGTGGACTGTTTAGACCCCACATGCTCAGGTCGGGGTGTGTGTGTACGAGGCGAGTGCCACTGCTTCGTAGGTTGGGGAGGCTCTGGGTGTGAGAGTCCACGAGCATCCTGCATGGATCAGTGCTCAGGTCACGGAGCCTTTCTGGCAGAGACAGGGACCTGTAACTGTGACCCCAACTGGACTGGACATGACTGCTCAACAGGTCAGTATGAATACACATAAGAAAAAAGGCCTCACGTCATTCAGCTACACTACGCAATGCATGGTAGTGTTACTCACACCTGGGGACATGACATCTCCAGAGATCTGTGCGGAGGTGGATATACCCCGGTTTCCTTCCACAGATCAACAAAATGTATGTTAGGTTGATTTCTGATTCTAATGCAAGGTTTCTTCGTAGTTCTTTTATTCTTTTCAAACTAAAATGGTCATGAGAACTCATTTGTTCTAATTATTATGTTCTTTAAGATGTCCCTAGAAAATATAGCTTTACTACTGCAACTTATCCTCTGTCCATGTTTATGTGCACTTACTGTACATTCAAACAAAATTTGTCTCTGTGAACCAGAAAGCAGCAGGCTGTCTCCAGTCTTCCCTGATTAGATGTTGCTATGGGAGCATTCACTTCCCCTCTCCCTGGAGGTGGTGGAAATAATTGCGCACTAAACATAATTTGTCTTGTTCTTCACCATTTGCGTTATTCAAAGAAATCTCGAGAGCAACTTTTTTACTCCCTTCATTTTGCAGTTGATTGCTTGTGATTCTGAGCAAATGATTGCTGCTGGGTTCTAAGCAAGACCTTTTTGCTATAAAGCTTAGATGCTTAGAGACAGACATCATTCATCAGGATATTTCTTTTGATGCTGCAAGTAGTTTTAATTATATTATTGCTTTTTTTTTAAGTTTTAGTTAAAAGTTCTACTCTGTGCTTTGCTAGACTACTGTAACCTGACCAGTATTCTTAGAGGTCGAGTAAATTATCCAGTTTGTCTCTGCTAGGTTGAGCTATTTGTTTCTCTATACCCACAGTGGTAAAGTGTCTGTCAGTTGTAAGGAGAGACTACAGTACATTTTTAATTTAACGTATATATATTGCGGTGGCGTAGTGGAGAGCACAGTCGCCTCACAACAAGAAGGTCCCGGGTTCGGGGAGCTTTCTGTGAGAAGTTTGCATGTTCTCCCCGTGCTTGCATGGGTTTCCTCCAGGTACTCCACCTACAGTCCTCCTTTGTTTATGTGTTGCCCTAAGATGGACTGGCAACCCATCCAGGGTGTGCCATTGCCTCTCACACTATGTGTGCTGGGATAGGCTCCAGCTCCATATATATATATATATATACATAGGAGTGAATGTGTGTGTGAATGGTTGTTTGTCTATCTGTTGCCTTGAGATGGACTGGCGACCCATCCAGGGTGTACCCCCGCCTTTTGCTCTATGTGTGCTGGGATAGGCGCAGCATACCACAGTGACCCCAGATTCGGGAATAAGCGGGTAAGAAGATGAATGAAAGGATATATATATATATATATATATATTTACACATACATTCATTCATTCATTTATTCATTCATCTGATTTGTTACCTTATTCGTGTGGTAAAACTGCTGGAATAAAGTTGTGTATTTGTACTTCACCTCTCAGGCACAGAATGTACTGCTTCTGGTTTCTGTTCTGTACTGCTTCAATTGTTTCTCTTGGCAGGAAGGAAAGTGCAAACTGATTCCACTCTTTTAGAGCATTAATCTGTCTACAGACTAGAACTGCTCAATGCCAACTTTTTTGTTTATGATTTATTTATTTATTTGCTATGCTATAAACAGATTCTCACCTAGTCATAATCCTATTTCAAGTTTTTTTTTTGTCTAGTTTTTTTTGGTTTGCTCCTTTTAGAAATCCAATTTATTTTAGACTCGTATTTTAGAAACTTTAGTTTTTAGTAAAATGCTTCTTTGGGCTTAAAGAAATGATACGAGTAGAAATCAGTCTTCTTTTCCAAAGTGTCCAAACACAACGATCTGTGACCGTGAATTTCCCCCACTAATGTCTAGCTGACAGTCTGACCTATTAGGTAATCCAGGGGATTTGCTGGAAAATAGGCATTTTAAATGCTGGCTTCTCAAGCAGAAGAGCTGCTGCTGTAAATTATGATTGTCTTGCAAAGCTTGTGAGGCATGCCAGAATTAAAATGTGGAAGGATCTGCTCGAGGAGAATGATAACCTCAAGCCAAAGAACTCAGGCACAAATCCAAGTCATCATACAAAGCCAAAGTCCATTTTACCTGTTAGCAGTGAGGAGAGACCTTTAATTATCGAAGCGCCGTAAAATCACAAATGCGATGGTTGAAAATGCATTTAAAAATGCATGGTAAACCAAACAAACAGGCAGATGTGATTAGCTAGAGCGCAGCTAAAGCGTTGGCATAAAAACATTCTAATCCCAGACAAATCCAAAAAACAAAGCATTAAAAAACCTATCAAAACGACAGCAAGAAAAAAACAAACAAAGCTGAGTGAAGTCTCAGGCAATAAACTTGGAGCCAGACTTTTATGTGGATTATATACAGGAGATACAAGAGAGTTCACAATGCATTACAATTGTGGGTCTTCTGACCATGTCATGGTGACCTTGAATACGCTATTGAATAGCTAGAGGGAGGTTTGTGCTTGTCCTCCATTCACATGACACTGGATAAGTGCCGTGTAAATTATGTTGGGGTGGGGGGCGGGAGGGGTTCATCATTTATAGCTATTTTATCCCTGTCATCTACACTATGCGGATATGGATATGTGGTCATCTCAGCAGCCCACCAATAAGTGTGTATTTCCTGAACTGTCGCCACAAAGTTAGAAGTGCATAGAGGTTTTTACAAGCTGTTATTTTTTATGAGTATGGTTGAGACCAAATCAGAACCATTCTAAATACATGTATTAATGTAATAGCTAGTTTTATAAAATTAATATAAAAAAATCCATGCATATAAATTAATATTAAAATGATCAGTGGCATAACATGGGCTCTAAGCAACAGCAAAGCAGTTCCTCACATACCTGTTATAGCTGATGTAGCTATATGCAAATAATGCACAGCTTATGCATGAGTGACATTATATGACCTTGGTGTTCCCCTTTAGTTGTATTAAAAAGTAAACATGACTAGTTTGATGTGTTTGGGGCTAGCTGTTAGTCACTCATTGTTTCTGGTCTTTGTTAGAGAATATCTCTTCATTCAGCTCCAGGTCAGGAGGTATGGGGTGCAGTAATGCATTCTAGTTCATCCCAAAGATGTTTAATGGTGGTAAGACCAGGAATGTGCCGAACACTGGTGTTTTTTCATGCTAATAATAATCCAGCATTTGATAATGGTGGTAAGGGGCTTTGCACTAATACCAGAAAGACCAGGTTTCGAGTCCCACCTCTACCAAGCAACCCCTGTGGGGCCTTGTGCCCCCACAAAGGCCTTTAACCTACAATTGCTCAGTTGTAAAAAAAAAAAAAGGAAATGTAAATGTTACCAAATGTAAGTTGCTCTGGATAAACCTGCCAAATGCCAAGCTGTAATTGTCTTTAGGGTTATTGTCATGCTGGAACAGTGTTGGAGTTCCAGTGTATTAGTTCCAGTGATGGAATAATATATTGCTACAACATACAAAAACATTCTAGACGACTATGGGCTTCCATATTTGTAGCAATAGCTTGGAGAGGAAACACATATGAATACGATGGTCAGATGAGTAAGATGGCAATATAGTGAATTTTTCTGGGGCTACCATTGTCTAAGCATTTGATGCTTCTGTTGCTAATACTGATTTTTTTTTTTTAACTAGAGCTGTCTAGTCCTTCCCCCAGACTTACTTAATATAAGACATTCCAATGTCAACAGAACATATAGTAAATTTTGTGGACTTCACATTAATGAAAATGATACCTAGATAATCAAGTTTTTTTTAAAGGCAATTTTATTTTTATAGTACAGCAGACAAGGGCTCCGGACCACCACTGAAAACGATCAATGCATTAGATGGGAAAGTCTATATAAGACTTAACACAAACATTAAACATTACATTTAAGAATTTATTCTCTTCTCCCAGTTAAAACAATAACTTTTACAGCAGCAACAAGCTATATGATAAATATGTATTTATTTTATTATAAATACAATTCTGTATTGTTAATACCATTTTTAAAAAGATGTGGATCTGCATCAGTTTTTGAAGACAGTTTTGTTTGTTAGACAGAATGCCTATAGGTGACTTTATTTACATATCATTTTCTGCTATTATGGCTTTATAGATTTTTATACATCATGCCGTAACAGAATGTTGACATTATGACAAAGAACTAGCGTAAATACCCGGCTTTTACATAATTTCCAGTGAAAAGGTGGATAATCAGACAAAACTTTTGAGTTGTTTCTATTCAACGGGGTAGTTCACACTATGTCCTCATTTTCAACTGTAAAAATTAATCTTGGCTACAACGGGGTAAGTCGGGTGATACACTCAACTCTATGTCTTATTCCTGTCGCTTTTCCCCACCTGGCTGTTTCAGCGCCACCTGAGCTCCAGGAGACAGAAGCAGGCATTTGATTTCTAAACATTCAGATGGTCAATCTTTTTTACTGCAGGTTCTGTTGAACATTTCCCATCTGGACCCGCTCTTCTCCACTGACTTATTTACTCGCCCGCAGTGCAGGCCTTTTTTTTTTCTTTTCTTTTTTTCCCCCACTCAATTACAACGTACCATCTTGTGTTACTACAGAAGCCTCAGTCAGTCTTCCAGCTTTCATATCATGGCAAAGCGGGATTTAATAAACTCTGACGTCTTGCCATTTCCATGCAAAGTTTAAATTGGATTTCTATTTTTTTTTTGTTTTGCAACAAAAGTTTGAGTAGCAGTGGGACAATCTGGCTGAGTTCCTGTTTCCCCAACTTTTTTTTTTAGAGACAGACTTATTAGATTTGTATTGTCCAAAGGGGATCCTCTCCTTTCTTATGAGGCGCAAGAATTCCTTCTCGAGAGCTATCAAACAAGCTAGTGGAGCATGACCATCTGATCTCTGACAATAACTTCTGGATTTGTGTTCTATTACCCCCTCTGGCCTGTGTCTTTCCTGCCCCCGCCCTTTCCTTTCTCCTTCCTTTCCCTTTTCACTCCAACAGAGCTGTGTGCGTCAGACTGTGGAGGCCATGGCATCTGTGTGGCGGGCAGCTGCCGCTGTGAGGAGGGTTGGATGGGTGCCGTGTGCGATCAGAGGGCGTGTCATCCGCGCTGCAGCGAGCACGGCACCTGCAAAGATGGCAAGTGTGAATGCAGCCCAGGCTGGAACGGAGAGCACTGCACTATCGGTACGATGAACACAGGGTGGGGTTGTTCGAATGTGTATTTCTAAATGTGTTTGAATGAGAGAGAGAGAGAGAGAGAGAGAGAGAGAGAGAGGGAGAGAGAGAGAGGTTTGAGAGAGGATTGAATCGTGTATGTGGGGTTCTGTGAAAAGAGGGGAGCATGCTTAATTGAATTTGTGTAACTTGGCAAAGCATGAAGTGGTTTGCTTAAGAATCTAAAGCTTGACTTCATGCATTTTAATGTGAAAAATATGCTAAGGTGTCTTTTCATTTCTAAACATTTTTTTTGCCTCATCACTCTTTTTTTTGTCTTCCCACATTGCTGTTGCTTTTTGATTTGGTGACGTGAAATAGATATGTTTGCATCGTCTCCAGCAGCATAGTCACTGGAAAGATACTTTTTTTTATTAGTGGGATGCTTGACTGAGAAACAAATCAAATAGAAAGCTTTAAAAAAAAAAAATAATCTAAACTGCTGTAATCAAAAGGTTTGCTATCTGTCTTTAAGCCATATTTGAAAAGGTTTAGATTTAAAGGCTAGATTCTACCAAACACTTCTAACAATTTTATTCATAATCCTAACATTTGCAATTTGCATGATTTCATTTTCATAGTCATTACTGACTTTAGGTTACACTTCAATGTTGTTTGGTGGAACTGTCCATATTTTCGTAATAAGATGCTTTTTGTAATAATGTCCCACAAATCATCCAAATTCATGAGAGACAGTAAATAAATCTTGAGGTCAAACCTTTTTGTGTTCAATTACACTTTAACGTTTATTTATAGGTGTATTGATTATCAGGCATATATAAAAAAAATTAT
>JAOTRA010000037.1:8474862-8502519 GCA_026260255.1 Pseudolaguvia tuberculata | reverse complement strand
TGTGTGTGTGTGTGTGTGTGTGTGTGTGTGTGTGTGTGTGTGTGTGTGTGTGTGTGTGTGTGTGTGTGTTTGCAAGAAATTGAAAGAGTGCTTTTTTCAGTCCATAGTAATGCAGTTGCTTGTAGAAACTGGAGGGGTTTCCTATGCCGGCTCTTTAAATAGGACATATAACCTATAACAGATCTTATTAAATAAACTCCACTGCTTTTAGTACTGATTGATACACACAGCCGCCAAGATGTGAAGATGTGAATGCTTGCTGGGGAAAGTCATGGGGTTTTTTTTCTGTAAAGTAAGTGTATGGCTTAGGATGTGTGAGAAGGTATTCAGAAGTGAGAAGGTATTCAGAGTTTGAAAAAGTCTGGGCAAAAATATTATCTTGTAGCAGATTCTAAATGTAGAATTTGATTTGTCAATCAAGGTGACACTTTGTTAGCAAATAAATTTATTTGGTTTAAAATTACAAATACAGCATTTGGCAGACATCCTTATCCAGAGTGACTTACAACTGAGCAATTATGGGTTAAGGGCATTGCTCAGGGGCTCACAGTGGTTGCTTGGTAGTTCTAAGAATCGAACCATGGTCTTTCTGGTATTAGTCCAACACCTTAACCACTAAGCTACCACTTCCTATTTAGATGCCATGCTCTTGTGTTTCAACTATTTGTAGAACAGCTGCTTCCAGAAATGTTAATGTTCATTATAAAAATGGTTACCATATCAAAAATGCCGGAACTAATTAAATAACAGGGCTTAGTTTATTAATAATTTTTACATTCTCTTGAGTCTTGCTTGTATGAAACATATTGCGATCTATTGGAAACGCATGCGAACGATCATAAAGGTTCAGTTATCTGGAATACCTTGTAGTCATTGTATTCATTCATCTTCTTACCCGCTTATTCCAAAATAATAAGTCACGGGGGTTCTGCTGCTCCTGTCCAAGCACACATAAGGCGAGAGGCGGGGGTACACCCTGGACGGGTCGCCAGTCCATCACAGAGCAACACATAGACAAACAACCATTCACACACACATTCACTCCTATGGACAAATTTTTAATCACTAATTGACCTAATCTGCATGTTTTTGGACTGTGGGAATAAACCGGAGTACCCTGAGGAAACCAACACAAGTGCGGGAAGAACATGCAAACTCCGCACAGAAAGATCCCGTTGTTGTGAGGCGACTGTGCTATCCACTACGACACCGTGCCGTCACAGAGTTAATAATAATTCTTTTTTTTTTTTAATGTTCCTTGAAACATTCTTTTGTTGATCATGTTACTTTGTGTGTGCGTGTGTGTGTGTGTGTGTGTGTGTGTGTATTTCTTAGCTTGACATTTCTCTTCAGTTTGTGAAAAATTGATTTATCCTCTTACTGCATTCAAATCAATTGGCAGCTTTTAAAGCCCTTATTTTAATAGACTTCACAGCATGGTAGTTTGTTTTTGTTTTTTTTATATAACTTTGTTACCATGCTTCAAACACTACTGGAATAAATTCTACCGCTAAGACAGCAATTGTTTTTTTTCTACTGTTTGTTACTGTGCTCTGTTGCTACTTTGTATAATGCCCATGATTGATCTTGCAATCATTTCCAGCTGGATTTATTCTAATATTTGCTATTCCTGTGTGACCTAACTACAACTGATTTTGTACATTCTCTTAGGTACGTTTGGAATGGCCCACTGACCTATCTGTGAGTCCAATGGATAACTCACTCTATGTTTTGGACAACAATGTAGTGCTTCAGATCTCAGAGAACCACCAGGTCAGGATCATAGCTGGTCGACCCATGCACTGCCAGGTGCCTGGCCTTGATCACTTTCTGGTAAGCAAAGTTGCCGTCCATGCTACATTGGAGTCTGCTAATGCGCTGGCTGTGTCCCACAATGGTATCCTCTATATCTCCGAATCCGATGACAAGAAGATCAATCGAGTAAGACAAGTTTCCACTAATGGTGAGATCTCTCTAGTGGCCGGGGCCCCAAGCGGCTGTGATTGTAAAAATGACCCGAACTGTGACTGTTACTCTGGAGATGATGGCTATGCCAAACATGCAAAGCTCAACTCACCATCATCACTGGCAGTTTCACCTGATGGTGAGCTCTTCATTGCTGATCTGGGCAACATCCGGATCCGTTATGTACGACAGAACAAACCTTACCTAAATCCACTTAACATGTATGAAGTCTCATCACCCATGGATGATGAACTCTATTTGTTTGACACCAATGGCAGTCACATCTACACCCAAAGCCTAACCACAGGTGACCATCTGTATAACCTGACTTATTCAGGTTTCGGAGACCTGAGCACTATTACAGACAAGAACAAGAACAAGGTAACTATTCGCAGAGATACTACAGGCCTGCCTCTCTGGCTCATGACCCCAGATGGCCAAACATTTTGGTTTACTATTGGGACTAATAATGCACTTAAGATCATCGGTGCCCAGGGCCAAGAGTTGGCCATGATGACCTACCATATGAACACAGGACTACTGGCCACAAAGAGCAATGACGATGGGTGGACTACTTTCTATGAGTAAGTAATGTTCGGGTTTATATACTATTCCAATTATTCATTCAACTAAACATAATTGAAAGAAAGGAGTTTATGATAGACTACATGGATATACATAGCAAAGCTTTTAAAAATAGTCAATGACGGAAAATGACTAAAATCCGATAATTACCTCCAAACCGTCTGAATTGAACTTTAATGCATGCAGAAGAGCACACCTTTCCTCCACAGAAAGCCATAGATGTTTTCTTAAGATATTGAAAATCACTATGTAGTGCCCAGTGGCTTTGTAATACATTAAATCATTATTGTAGGAGACTCTTGGATGTCTATAGTGATATTGATTTTTAAACCAGGTTTTGTTGTAATGTTTTAAAAGGTTGTGTTGTTGCAACATTGTGCACTACGCAGAGGGTTCAGTCATCTCCAACATACATTTAAAAGATATATTTTTACCATTACTCCATTGATACTAAGAAAAGTGAAGAAAAGAGTGCAGAGTGGAGTGGGTGGAGAAGAGTGGCAGGAGTAATTTGTGATCGATGAGTTTCTGCAAGAGTGAAAGTTAAAGTTTATAGGACTGTAGTGAGAGCAGCGATGTTGTACGGTTTAGAGACAGTGGCATTATCAAAAAGACAGAAGGCGGAGCTGGAGGTGGCAGAGTTGAAGATGTTGAGATTTTCATTGTGAGTGATGAGGTTAGACAGGATTAGAAATGAGTTTATTAGGAGATGTTTTGGAGATAAGGTTAGGGAGGTTGAGGTTGAGAGTGTTTGGACATTTGCAGAGGAGGGACATGCAGTATATTGGTAGAAGAATGCTGAGGTTGGAGGTACCGGGCAGGAGGAAAAGAGAAAGACCAAGGAGAAGGTTTATGTATGTGGTGAGGGAAGATATGTAGGTAGTTGGGGTAAAAGAGGCAGATGTAGAGGTCAGGGTTGTGTGGAGAAGAGTGATCCGCTGTGGCAAACCCTAACGGGAGCAACCGAAAGGAGAAGAAGAATACTCCATTGTTACTAAGCGTGATACTAATCATAAATATCCCAAAGAATAAAATACACAAACTTTTTAATGAGTGAAAATAACTGATCAGTCACATAGAAGAAATGAGAACTGCTCAAAAAAGCAATGTCATGAGACTTAATTAAAACAGAGAAAATACCCAACTGTGATTGCAGTATTCTTACCTACAGAAATAATGTTAGTAAGAATAAAAGAAACAACCATTTTAGAGTAAAGTGCTTGTAAAAGGACCCATATTACATCCTAAGGTCTAATGCTACAAAAAACATGCCAGTAATAGAAGAATGCTAAGAATAAACGCTTTTAGTTTCACACATAATTCGTAGCAAAAATTATATTTTGCTAATAGATGTACCAAAGTAGTCATTACTTGAAGTCCTGCTATTTTATGACCCAGAACTGTTTGATATGGACTATAATTCAGAACTCATTGGTATTTGGACAGAAAAGTGAGTCCGATTGGGCAGCCAGACCACATTCTGGCAGGAGATTTGGATTTGGCTCCAGTTGCCATGGTTACACTAACAGATCAAAGCTGAAATTGGGGCATGGTCATATAAATATGCTCAATTAAAGCTGTTTTTTTCTGTGAACGTATTGGGTTTCGCAGCTAATTTAGATGAGGCCAAATCTGGAGTACAATGTGTTTTGGTGCATTTGGGGTTTTTTTCATTTTATGCACCCATGAAACATTTTGCACTCAAAAAGCTAACTAAAAGCTATTATAAAACGGAACCATGTTTTCTATTTTACATTTACTTTAAATACAGCTATAAAAATCACAGCTTTGCTTTCAAAGTTCCATATGCAAGCAATATTGGACATTTCACTACTTACTAATTGGCTAAATAAAAATTTGAGTACAAAAGTTGTCCAATAATATATCTTCATATTTTTTTCTCTATAAAGTGCCACAGAGTACAGTGAATGTCAAAAAAACAGTGTTGTGCATTATGATTCAATCTGATATACTGGAGTAATTTATCGTTTTTATTTTCTATGGTTATTTAAAAGTAGGCATTGTGCTTTCTGAGAAATGCCTACCTTGTTTTTTTTCTCTCAAAATTTCTCTTATATGGTTCGTCCTGTTTGCATCTTGTCTCCAAAAACATGCAGAGATTAGGTGGATTGGTGATTGTAAATTGTCCATAGGAGTGAATGTGTGTGTGAATGGTTGTTTGTCTATGTGTTGACCTGAGATGGATTGGCAAACCGTCCAGGGTGTACCCCGCCTCTCGCCCTATGTGTGCTGAGATAGGTACCACCAGCAGACCCCCATGATCCCGAATTAGGGAATAAGCGGGTAAGAGGATAAATGAATGAATGAATGAATGAATGAATGAATGAATGAATGAATGAATGGTTCCTCCTTGTTCTTTTCACCTGTGTTCTCAGACACACGGAGGGACTCACTTTTTCGTAACACAGAACATATCTAAATTAATTTTTTTTTTTTTATAAAATCCATTTTTATGTTTTACGTTGCTTAATAAATGTTTCCCCTTCCCACTTTATCGGTCTTCAAAACTCATGTGAACATATAATTTCTTCAAACAATTGTCTTTCAGAAACATAATGGTTCTAAAATAGAACTGTAAGAATAAGAATTAAACAATGATTATAATTATTGCTGCTTGCTTTCCAAAACATTTATTTTTTATAATGGTTCTTAATAGTCACAGAAATAATGAACTGAAAGTGGATGAAATATCTGTATTACCCTCTATCCTAGACAGTGCAGATTTTTTTGGTTTATCATCATCATCATCATCACCTGAAGATATTAAGCCTCTTTTAAGCCTGTTAGCTAGAAGAAACCTGCTCGCTGTGTCAGCCAGGATTTGCGCCAAGACTGTATGGAAAGCCGCAGAGACAAACGCAACAAAGGCATCTGCTGAGCTGTCCCCTTCATTAAGCTTTATAAGAATCTCCATGTACTGTAGAGGCTACAGATGGCTTTTTGTCTCCATTATAGAGTTTTGAGTCTTGCGCTGAAAAGACACAAGCAATATTTAGTTTGTGGTCTTCTAATGAAACTCTTGATATTACTGGGTAATAAGTTAGTAAGAGATGAACCATGAAGAAGAAAAAGAGGTAGAAGAAAGAGATGAGGTGATTGAAAAAAAGAAAGGAATCGTTACATTTTCACACATACTGTTATTTGAGTTCTTAAAACCTCGAATATATCATCCAAATCTAAAAAAAAATTGCCCTGCCAGCTTTATATGTTTACATTTCCCCCGTACTATTTTCCCTATTTAGTATTAAGTTATTGTTACAGCTACTTACAGTGGTGTGAAAAAGTGTTGGCCCCTTCCTGATTTCTAATCTTTTTGCATGTTTGTCACACTTTAATGTTTAAAATAATCAAACAAATGTAAATATTAATCAAAGATAACACGAGTAAACACGAGTGTCTCCCTGCGCTCGCGTAGGTTTCCTCCGGGTACTCCGATTTCCGCCCACAGTCCAAAAACATGTAGATTAGGTGGATTGGTGATTGTAAATTGTCCATAGGAGTGAATGTGTGTGTGAATAGTTGTTTGTCTATGTGTTACCCTGAAATGGACTGGCAACCCGTCCATAGTGTACCCCCGCCTCTCATGATATGTGAGCTGGGATAGTCGCAGCAGACCCCCGTGACCCCGAATTCAAGAATAAGTGGGGAAGAAGATAAATGAATGAATGAATGAATGAATGAATGAATGAATGAATGACTATGACAACAGAAATACTGAAAAAGAGCCAATAGCGAAAGGATAAGGCAAATAAAGTTTAAAAAAAAAATCAAATACTGAGAAAAAAAGTGAAGAGTACACATTGTTGGATGCCCGAATGACAATGACAAATGTTTCGAAGAATGAACATGACTCCTGTATCAGCAGTGGTTCCAGATGAGGCAGTCCTCCTGAGAGGTACAACAAAAGTGTAGATTCATCAGGTTCATCATGCAAATTCAAATCCTAATGATATCATAGCTATCTGTGATTGGGAGTCAAACAGCTTGTGGTTGTTATTCATTCTCTATATCCTAGAAATAAACTTTGCAATTAATTAAACGTTTTACAGTTGTTCTGAAAAGTAAAGAGGCGTAGCTGGAGGTGACAGAGTTGAAGATGTTGAGATTTTCATTGGGAGTGACGAGGATGGACAGGATTAGAAATGGGCTTATTAGAAGGACGGCGCATGTAGGATGCTTTGGAGACAAGGTGAGGGACACTAGGTTGAGATGGTTAGGACATATGCAAAGGAGGGACATGCAGTATATTGGTAGAAGAATGCTGAGGATGGAGGTACCGGCCAGGAGGAAAAGAGGAAGACCAAAGAGGAGGTTTATGGATGTGGTGAAGGAAGAAATGCAGGTAGTTGGTGTGAAAGAGACAGATGTAGAGGACAGAGTAGTGTGGAGTAGAGTGATCCGCTGTGGCGACCCCTAATGGGAGCAGCCGAAAGGATTCGAAAAAGAATAATTGTTCTGAACAATGGTGGAGTCAACTATAATCCCCACTTTGTACATCCTGCAATATGATTATTGATTATTAACGGTGTAGTGTGCAGGCCTACTAGAGATCTTAATCTATATCAGGTTAGTACCTTATGGAACAACTTGTTTGTCTTATCCTGCCAGGAAATTGGGACAAAATATGGGTCAACTCAGCTCCGCTTAATACATCCCATAATATTAATATCCTGACGTCGCGTAGCTGGAAGAATACCAGTTTAATTGCCCAAAAGTGACTGTATGTACAGTATTAAATATCAGAACATTTCGTGCTACTATTGCCTCACCTCATTCCCAGCACTTTATCTCTGATCATTGTAGAGAAGTAGTGCTGAGGCTTTAATTCCATACTCTAATTCCCTTTACAACGCTTCATGAAAATAAAAGAGGACAACTCTATTCTGCACTTAATACCATGCTGTGTGTTTTTCCCAAGCACTCTCTGCATACCTCAAAAGCATTTACCCTGCAAATCAGATCAAATTTTTATCAGTATCAGCTCTGCCTTTTTCATTTCAGTCCGATGAGACTTACGGAAAGGGAGGCTGGTGCTGCAGACCAGCTGCAGCCATCACTTTTGCTTTGAAAGTTATTAAGCAAGCAGGATGCTTTTGAGCTACCCACAAGCTTCACTCGTCCGTCTGATAAAAGCCATAGAGAAGATGTGCTCGCTTAAGGGATCGCCGGTGTTCAAAGCAAGCCAATTTTGGGGTGGTGCGCTAGAAAGTGACAAAGGGTCTCGTTTATCTATGTGTTGCAGTTATTGCATTTTTATTGTGTTAGAATTGGTACAGAGTCTGCAGGAAGTCCTATTATAATCTAAGCTCTGTTGCAGAAATGAAAGTGTAAAGTGTAGCCAATATTTAGTGCACCCTCTGTGAATTAAATATAACACTTCCTATTTGTGTTGATATATTTTAAATGCATTCACAAAAGCCAAGTTAAGCTAACTTCTTTTTTTATTTTTTTATTTTTGAGCTCTTCCACTGTAATAGTATGACCTCTAACCCTCTTCTTTGTGCCTCTCCTTCTCTTGTTCTCTGGCACTTGCTGCCTCTCTCCTTACTCAGGTATGACAATTTTGGGCGGCTGACAAATGTGACCTACCCTACAGGCAGGGTGAACAGCTACCGCACCGATTCTGACGGTGCCGTGCGGGTGCAGGCTGAAGGTTCCAACAAAGAGGACATTGTCGTCACAACCAACCTCTCAGCCTCCGGGACATTTTACACTCTTATGCAAGGTCGGTTGCAGGAAACCTACACAAAATATAACAGAATCTAAAAATGGTGTATGGATCTCTGTGTGTACACGCATAAACCAGATCATTAAAATGAATATTGTAGTGTAGTTTCAATTATATCAGCAATTAAATACATCAGGAAAATGCCAGCTTTTCCATTTATTATGCACTGACTCTAATAGCTGTTTTCTAATTTCACTGTTGGGATTATTTCCATTTGATAGAATCAAGTAACAGGGCGGCAGTGTGCAACCTTTGACCCCTGCAACTGTTCTACATATACAATGTTTTATTGTTGCAATCCTGAATATCTATATAGAAAACAGTGTGATGACTGCTGACTAACATGTCTGTTTGGATACATAATTGTGATTTGGACCTTCTCAGTACACACATCATACTAAAATATAAAAGCAGCCATATACTGTATTTTCTATTTCCCTACTTAACATGGAGACTGTGGTATTTGCTTATAAAAAACCTAATCATAATCACTCTTCTTTCAATACCAAGAAATATGTCTATGGTCTCGGGTTGTGAGTGCTAGCTTGTAATTTTTCTTGCATACTTTGGCATTTTGATATCCTCCTTTGCAGCTGACCAAGCACTCCATAGATTTCCAATAATCGCTTTTGAGCTTACTATTCCCCTGGTCTTTATAGTCAAAAATTGTAACGATTTTGTCATGTCCCTACAGGCGAAGGAAAGCCCACTTTTTTCTTTTTTTTTTTTTTTTTTTTGCACAGGCTTTAAATGAGACCCACCATGACAACATCTAAGAGTTACATTACTTCTAAAAAAATAATAATAGTGTCTGTGCTGGTTCAGAGAATTTTCAATAAAAACGCATCATAATTCCATTTCTTTGAAAAACAGAGTTTCGTTTCTGAGAAAATATGAAAATATGTTTTGAAAATATTCTTGCATAAAATAACACAAAGCAGGGGTTTTTCTTCTGCCTTAAAGCCTGTATCAATTCCAGTATAAATAATGAATGTGTGAATGAATGTAGTAATATTCATCTCTGTGTACATTCCCATTAGTGTTGCTGCTTAAGGGAAACCTTCCATTACATTTACAGCATT
The DNA here is from genome assembly GCA_026260255.1 of Pseudolaguvia tuberculata. NCBI lineage: Eukaryota > Metazoa > Chordata > Actinopteri > Siluriformes > Sisoridae > Pseudolaguvia > Pseudolaguvia tuberculata. Next base: position 8,493,138 of record JAOTRA010000037.1, on the reverse strand, counting down.
TACTCTAGCAGGAACTGTTAACCAGACATACCAGAAGTGCACTGATGCCTCCATCATAGAGCATGTCTTTACACAAATGCATATAATGTAAGAGCAGGTCAGTGTGAGTAAGTATTGTGAGAGTTTTTCTGAAGATATAGTGCTCAATAAAAGAGACGGGAGGGATGATGGAGAGACGGTACAGAACCAATTGTTTGTTTAATTAATTCATTCTTGTCTGCTTTGGTAACCAGACACTGTAGCTGTAGTCATATCATATGTGATCATGTAAATCGGTTGGATATACTGTAGCTATCGATCAGAGGCACTGACCTGGTGGTGTTTGTAGCACTGTAACCAGTTTGTGTTTGCCAAATGCGGTTACCCAAGCATCACAACCACATGCCATTTGAAACATCTAATTGCAGATTTATTCCCGTATTGCTTGAATGTGGAAAAATGTATTGTTATTCAGTATTTTAGTATGAGATCAAACACTATTGTCAGGTAAGGAAGTCTGGGGTGAACTCAACGTTCCAGTTCATCCCATAGGTGTTCAGTGGTGGAAAGATCAGACCATTTTTTCACACCATGGCATAATGGAGATCAGGGCTTTGTGTATTTGTCGGAGTCTCTTAGTTCCAGTGAAGATATAAGAGATTCCAAAAATATTTTAGAAAACGGTGTGCTTCCATATTTGTAGCAATTTTTGTTTATTTATTAATATGAAGGAATGATTAAGTGTAATATAGTATAATTATGAATTAAGTGTAGTTTGATTTTCCTAATTGTCCTCTTATTTTCCTGTCTGAAATCTACTCCTAGTTTAAACCTGCTTCATTTAGTAATACAGAAGCGCACAGCATGCAGGATTACTAGACCTTGACACCCATTACATTATTGCACATGGATAACTTGTACAATGATGCCTTTTTAATATGCAGTCATTTCAATTGCCTAACTGTCACTTTTAGTTTACATTACATGTGAAACACAGATTTTCAAAAGGGAGGATAAGCTTGGCTGCACACTGCTGTTTAGGCTAAGAGCAATGCAGCGTAATAAGTGCAGCTCTCATCAACTCATTAATTCATAGTAGCCAGTAATGAGCACTTTATTCATGGTAGATCACGTGAAAGTGCTGACTGACATTCTCTTGTGTGCTGCATTGGTGGCGTACAACTGTTGTACGTTTCCTTTTCATTCACATGCCCTATATGATCAAATATATTTGAATAACTGACCATCACATACTGCATATGATGTGATGTAGTCCAGATTTAGCCTCACTATAATGGATGATTCCGTTAGGGGTCGCCACAGTGGAATACCTTGATCCACACATTCGACTTGGCAGAGTTTTACACTGGATGCCCTTCTTAACGCAATCCTCCCTTTTATCCGGGCTTGGGACCGGCAATAAGGCTGCACTGACTTGTGCAACCCTAATGGCTGGGATTTCACCTAATGTACATGTTTTTGGACAGTGGGGGAAAAGCCACGCAAGCGCATGGAGAACATGCAAACCCGGGACCTTCTTGTTGAGAGGTGATCGTGCTATCCACTTCGCTAATGCGCCGCCCATTTAGCCTCACTATAATAACTTTCACAATTCTGAAAAGACTTTCCACTAGTATGCATGTTCTCATGTCTGGTGATTTTTGTTTTACTCATGCCCCACTACAATCACATGCCTACCTGTTACTCTTTATGTCTATTTATGAAAGATCAGTCACATTTAATTTAATCTTTAATTCAACTGTTCTTTATACATATACATGCATATTACAAAGTCCATGAGATCATTAAAACTTCCATAAAACTGGCCATTCAAACATACTGTAATATTTTCTTCATGCTGTAATTTCTTTACAGATCAAGTCAAGAACAGTTATTACATCGGGCTGGATGGCTCACTACGACTGGTTTTGGCTAATGGTATGGAAGTGTCACTGAACACAGAACGGCACCTGCTTTCAGGTACTGTGAACCCAACAGTCAGCAGGAGGAACGTCACTCTGCCCATAGATAATGGTCTGAATTTAGTGGAGTGGAGACAGCGGAAAGAGCAAGCACGTGGACAAGTCACAGTTTATGGACGCAGGCTGAGGGTAAGAATCGATAATATGTCTCTTGTTCTCTATTTGACTTTTTTTAAGGTTATTCTCAAAAACAACTCTGTAGTGTTCCTTGGTTGTAGGGATAAAAGTAGTATTATCGACTATCATCCGTTTAATCTGTTAGTTAGACTTTGTTCATTTACAAATCTACAGCCAATAGTTTGGAGTTTTGAATTACAACTAATATGACAAACTATACTGTATAATAAGTGTAGACCAGTCTTGTCAGGTTTTTTGTATGAGTGTGTGTGTGTGTGTGTGTGTGTGTGTGTGTGTGTTATACCTAACGTATATTTATTTATGAAATACGACATATGCATAGACTTTATTAAACTGACCTGGTAAATATACACAAACAGAATAACTCATTTAGATAAACTTTTTATTGCTTGCGGGCTCAAAAGACATACAGACCTTTTAATCACCTCCTCGCTCACAGATTAATCTCAGAGGAATGACACATGCCCACACACCACCTCTAGCACATATAGAAAAATGCCCTGACAGATACAAAATCACAAACACACCTCCCACAAAGTCAGTCTGGCAGCAAAGCCCACACATTCAGAAATAATTCTACATAAAAGACCATATTCTGGCACAGGCTGGATTCATTTTGTACCACACTGGCACCGTGTATCTTAAATGCACACTGACTCATCTGAGTGCAGAAGATTCTGTTCTAGCCATAATTGCATCTTAATTACACTCCCTCTCACGCTCATAGACATTGTTGATCACCCTACCTGTCTTTTTAATTGATGACTATTTTTATGAATGCACCGTTGCGCTCTGACCCAGCCTCGGCAAGCACGGAGCTGCATGCCAAGGTCGCAGAGTGTGGGTGCGCTCTCAGTGGCTCACAGCAGTCAATTCATCATTGTGTAGCATCTCACTTTCTGACCCTGAGGACTGGGTCAACAGCTAGGGCAGCCATGAATCCCCTGATTATAAAAAAAAACCCAAAGACTTTCCTATCTATACCACACTGACACCTCCATCCATCTCGCTGTGCATCTCAGTGCTGCTTGTAAAGAAATCTCCTTAGAAAGTACGATGAGAGTTATAACAGATTTTGTTTCAACGCAGATCTTGTCACTTCCGTTTTGGTTATTGACTTCCAACCTCTAAAGAATTAATAACCGAATCAATGTGTGACCCAGTTACCAACACACTGTGACCTGTATTTGTCTGCCAGTGCAATAATAACAGAGCTGATAATAAGAAAAGCCTCTTTAGTCGTTACTCTACACAGCTTTCAACACAAGACCATAGCATAGGAACCAAGTCAAGGACGCTGGCTAGGGACATATTCACAATAAGTTGCTACATCGTGTTTCCAGGTTGTATGCTTTCCGTTTGTTTATGCACACTTGATGCAGGAACCATGGATAGGCTGTTTTGTAAGCTTGGGAAGCATAGCAGACAGCAGTTCACAATGAGGTATTCAGTTTGGTCTATAAAGCTTGTGTTGTGTCTCAAGAGGATGGGAAATATATAGAGTAGGTTTAGGCCCCTTAGGGTTTGTTTGTATGTATTTTTTATATGATGAGATGGTACAGAAGAAAGGGATGGAATAAAGATATATTCTGTACAAGATGTATTGTGCAAAGATTAAACAGTGTGTAAATGTGCATGTGATTGTGGAGGTGTGTTTGCCTGAATATGTAGAATAAGTTGCATAGAGCATTTGTTAGAAAACAATTGTATTTTTCACAGCTCTTTTCTTTTACCAAAACACCAACACAAACGCACCATCTTCCCAGGCCTTGACTCCACCATTAGCAACTTTAATAATATAGTCCATTGTCATGACGGCCCGTGCCATCAAGATGGCTTATGGCTTCTGTTTCATCAACATTTCAATTTTGCTTCTTTCTGTGACAACATTCCTGCCCCCAGGCTTTAGGGGTGTAATTCTGCATTTCAATTACACGTACCAACAAAAAAAAAAAAAAGCTAAAGTACATAAACCCATGAAGCCACCCTTGAAACCTTGGAAATCTTTGGATATTTCATAATGCGTTTATCAGAAACATGTCATGTATGCCTCAAAACAGACATGATAAACATGCAGGCACACTTGCTTGCTCCAGGAAGCAAAGAAATCACTCTGAACAAACAAGATTAAGATTCTTATCAGGGGAAAAGTCCAGGACATGTTTAGAACAGAAAGCTCGGGCAAATATTGAAACTGCAAAACAAAAAGTTGAATTTAGTTAGAACAAAAGCCAGTTGCTGTAACATTCGTGCACTGAGTGTTGTGAAGTGTCATTTTCGATGTTGATTGATTGAACAAAGCATGCAGTATCCATCATCAAGACAATCTTTCTTCATTTCCAGTCCAACAGATTATCAGATATGTCAAATCTGTCTATCAAATGTCTTAATACTTATCATATCTCTCATTACAATGACAAAGACCTGTTAGCCCATTTTCAATACTTTCAAAACTTTACAAAGATTGGCATGAATTTTCCACATATTTTCTCCTAATTTTCACTATTTGACTATTCACTATCCGCCATTGTATAAAATGATCCACTTGTTGGGTAGGAAGACTTGCAAAAAGCAGATGATACTTTAAACATTGTGCCTGGTTCTTACTGTTACATGGTAGTCTAATGCACTGTTGTGTTTTGAGTGCAAATTCAGTTTGCTTTGTTGTATGATGCTCAGCTTATGTAAGAGAGAATAGCAGAAATAGCTTTTTGATGGGCAGTACAGTGGCATAGTGGTTAGCACGGTCGCCTCACGACAAGAAGGTCCCGGGCCGGGATCTTTGTGTGTAGATAGCATGTTTGCCCCACGTTTGTGTGGGTTTCCTCTGGGTACTCCAGTTTCCTCCCACTGTCCAAAAACAGTCCGTTAGGTTGATTGGTGAGTCAATAATTGCCCATAGGAGTGAGTGAATGTGTGTGTGAGTGGTTGTTCTTCTATGTGTGGCCCTGCGATGGACTGGCAAACTGTCCAGGGTGTACCCCGACTCTTGTCCTATGTGCGCTGGGATGGGCACCAGCAGATCGCCATTACCCCAAATGAGGGAATAAACGGGTAAGAAGATGAAGAATGAATGTTAAGAGTGATGAGAATTATCAGAAAAGTTGTCTCTTCATCATTCTGTATTCCTTACTTTAAGTTAAATAATCCTCTTAATTAGGTGTTAATGACATTAATTGTCCCTGGTGTAATTGTCCCTTTACACACAATAGCTCCCAGCATGCTGGTGTTATGTGAGAACACTTTCACACTCTTCATCCTCTAGTGTCACTGGACAGCAGCCAACAACATAGGGAAAAGCTGCTTTGCTAAGACATGCCATGTGCCATGCCATGATGGGGGCTTATGTACCTGGAGTAATCAGCTTAATTATACTTTAATCAGGATACTTCAAAAAAATAGTGCTTGGTTGGATGATTTATTTAGGCAGTTACAACATATCAAATAAAAGACATAATAATTTCTTAATTACATATATAATTTAACTAGGTTATAGGGTTACTAAATTGATATGAACAGCCTTAGGCTTAATCATGATCTTAGCTTCCTGTTTGTATCAATTTTCACATGTTCTTTCTGTATGTCTTTCATCAACACAAAAATGAGCCTCTATTAGTAAATAGACTGGAATCGAATCTAAATCTGGATTGTGACCTTGATCAGGAGTTTACAGTTATACAGTACAATTATACAGTATTCAAATGAATTGAGATATCAACTATAAATACTCCTCCAAAATACCTAACGATATGTTATTTTCACCTTCATCTTAGTAAAAAAAGATGAAATTTTTTTTTATTTTTTATTTCCAGGTTCATAACAGAAATCTGTTGTCCATGGATTTTGATCGCATAACCCGAACGGAGAAAGTATATGATGACCACAGGAAATTTACTCTGAGGATCCACTATGACAATGCAGGCAGACCCACGCTCTGGGCACCAAGCAACCGGCTGAATGGGGTCAATGTCACTTACTCCCCTGGTGGACAGGTGGCTGGCATTCAAAGAGGCACCATGTCTATTCGAATGGAATATGACCAGAATGGAAAAATAACATCAAAGATTTTTGCAGATGGCAAATCATGGAGCTATACATACCTAGAGAAGGTAAGTGTCTGAATATTTTCAGAAAAAAAATGTAATTAAATGAAAAAGTTAGTATAATTTAATGTGTGGTTGGTTAGAGAAGATGTAAAATTGCTTAACACCCCTTTGACACATCTTTACTCTTTGTCTTTGTGTAGTTTTATCTTACCTGTTAAATACCTGATGGCGTACATTATGCATTGTTACTGCTGACAGGTTGACAGTGTAGTTATACCCAGAATAGCACCTTTTTAAAAGGGGTAAAATGTCTCTGTCTAATTAGAGAGCAGGTTCAGCAAATGTAGAAGTACAGGAAGTACAGAGTGCACATTTAATTTTATATCTGATTTTCAAAAGGTTACTATTAAATCCTCTAAGATTGTGAAAGGCTAGAAGCCCTTTTTTATTTGCATTTAAATTTAATTCATTGTATTTTACATAAAATTATTATTTTTTTTTTTCAATAAGATAACACTCTGGCACATGCTGTTTTTAAAAAAATAAAGCGTAATATAAATTATAAGCTTTAAAAATTATTTTTGCCCTCTATATATTATTTGCACTCTTATTGCACAGGGGTTTGAAAGCCTGATTTTTCTGTTGCCGTCTAATGAGAATTTGCCCTGCAACATTTTTCAGCTCAGGTTGCAGTGGGCTATCAAGCTATTTGTAATTTGTATACCCCCTGAAGCAAATGTGTGACACCCCACAGTTTGTTGCGCACTTAATCACATCGCAATATGTGACTCATGGGCGCATAATGACCTTCAGTTCTATTGGACAAAGAATGTAACATTTAAGGTTTTAACATTTTCAGGCAGTTTTCACAAATGTGCTTCAAATTACCATGCTTCACTGACTCAAACACACTATCACTTTATGTTTCCCTTGGCAGTCTATGGTGCTATTGCTGTACAGCCAACGACAGTACATTTTCGAGTTTGACAAAAATGATCGCCTCTCATCTGTCACCATGCCAAACGTAGCCCGCCATACCCTAGAGACCACCCGCTCTATTGGTTACTATAGAAACACATACAGGCCCCCTGAGGGTAATGCCACTGTGTTGCATGATTACAGTGAAGATGGGCTGCTTTTGCAAACCCTTTACCAAGGCACAGGACGTAGGGTCATCTATAAATATGGCAAGCTCTCCCGTCTGCTCGAGATTTTGTATGATACTACCCGTGTTGCCTTTTCATACGATGAAGCAGCAGGAATGCTAAAAACAGTGAGTCTACAAAGTGAGGGATTCACTTGTACCATCCGCTACCGGCAGATTGGACCACTGATTGACAGGCAAATATTTCGTTTCAGCGAAGAAGGTATGGTCAATGCCAGGTTTGACTACAACTATGACAACAGCTTTAGGGTCACAAGTATGCAGGCTGTCATCAATGAAACACCACTGCCTATTGACTTGTATCGTTATGATGATGTGTCTGGTAAAACAGAACAGTTTGGCAAGTTTGGGGTCATCTATTATGATATCAATCAAATTATAACCACTTCTGTAATGACCCACACAAAGCACTTTGATGCCTATGGACGAGTCAAGGAAGTCCAATACGAGATCTTTCGTTCACTGATGTACTGGATGATGGTGCAGTATGATAACATGGGTCGTGTGGTTGCCAAGGAGCTAAAAGTGGGCCCTTATGCCAACACTACACGATACACATATGAATATGATGCTGATGGCCAGATCCAGATGGTCTCAATAAATGACAAGCCACAGTGGCGCTACAATTATGACTTGAATGGCAACCTGCATCTGTTAAGTCCAGGAAACAGTGCCCGTCTCACACCTCTCCGCTATGATATCAGGGACCGGATCACAAGATTGGGAGATATTCAGTATAGGTTGGATGAAGATGGGTTTCTAAAGCAAAGAGGCAATGACTTCTTTGAATACAACGCTGCTGGCTTGCTAACAAGAGCTTACAGCAAGGTTGGCGGATGGAGCATAAAATATCGTTACGATGGCCTGAGCCGAAGAGTGTCTAGCAAAAGCAGTCAAGGACACCACTTGCAGTTCTTCTACGCTGATTTGTCGAGTCCCACCCGAGTCACCCACATGTACAATCACTCCAGTTCAGAGATTACATCACTCTATTATGATCTGCAGGGCCATCTCTTTGCTATGGAACTAAGCAGTGGTGATGAGTTCTATGTGGCTTGCGACAACATTGGTACCCCACTGGCTGTTTTTAGTGGCTCAGGCCTTATGATTAAGCAGATGCTCTACACGGCTTTTGGGGAAGTCTACCTCGATTCAAACCCCAGCTTTCAGCTTGTAGTAGGATACCAGGGTGGCCTGTATGAAACCCTAACAAAGCTGGTGCACATGGGTCGCAGAGATTACGATGTTCTCTCAGGCCGTTGGACCACACCTAATCATGACATTTGGAGGCAACTGAACAGCAACAGCATAGTGCCCTTTAACCTTTATATGTTCAAGAACAACAACCCCCTCAGCAACACACAAGAGACTAAGTGTTACATGACAGGTACGTGTACTTTCATAAATGATTAGTCCATAATCCACTAGTTGCAATTGATTGTTCTCCTAATTTTTAAAGGATTTTTTGATGTATAAGCTTAGGCACTTTTCTAGCGTTCCTCTTACAACAGCAAGCATTTGTTAGACTATGTTCCAGTGCTTTGCCTTGGGTATTATGTCCTTTTCTGAGTCCCCAGGTATCATGATAGTGCACTGGCTTCCTCTGCCTGTTTTGTGTTCAGTTCTCTCCCCCAAAATATCTCATCAGTCTCTGTTGTCTCAGAGCATGAGTAAGGTAAATAGCAGCGAAAGCTCCCTAGCCAGAGAACACAATGGGAGCTGTACAAATCAGTGCCAGTGGCTGTTGTATCAGCAAGCTTGGAAAGCAAATAACTACTTTATTGAAAAGGGACAAAAAATATATAAAAAAGCCATTTCAGGCCAAATTCAAAGCCTTATATAATATCAGGTTATTTCAAGGCAAAATGAAGGATTGTGAATTGTGATAATTAATTTTGGCTCTAAGGTTATGGTTATAATTTGTTCTTTTCAAATAAATGTAATGTGTTAATATTTACTTGTATAATCGGATGGCTATGCATCATCTACAAATGATATAACAGTTAAAAGTTAATAATATTGTAACATTTAGCCACTACTAGTCAATAAGCTTCAAACTATATAATTATAGATGTGTAATTGCTAAAAGATTATATACACAATAAAGACAGAGAAGAAGTTGCATTTTGTGTTTGTGGATCTGGAGAAAGCGTATGACAGGGAGCCTAGAAAGGAGTTGTGGTATCGTATGAGGAAGTCAGGTGTAGCAGAGAAGTATGTGAGGGTGATGCAGGACATGTATGAGGACAGTGTGACAGCAGTGATGAGTGGGGTAGGAATGTCGGACTGGTTCAAGGTGAAGGTGGGATTGCATCAAGGATTGGCTCTGAGCCCTTTCTTGTTTGCAGTGGTGATGGACAGGTATACAGATGAGGTCAGACAGGAGTCTCCATGGACGATGATGTTTGCGGATGATATTGTGATTTGTGGTAAGGGTAGGGAGCAGGTTGAGAAGAATCTGGAGAGGTGGAGGTAATCGATGGAGAGAAGGGGACTGAAAGTCAGTAGGTGTGTGAATGAGAGGGAAGATAATGTGGTGTGGTGAGGTTGCAAGGAGAAGATGTTGTGAAGGTGGAGGAATTTAAGTACTAAAAGAGTTCAGGCAGGGTCGAGTAGGCGAAGAAGAGTGGCATGAGTGATTTGTGATATACACTGTGAGTCTCTGCAAGAGTGAAAGGGAAAGTCTATAACTGTGGTGAGACCTGCAGTGTACGGTTTAGAGACAGTAGTGTGGTCAAAAAGACAGGAGGCGGAGCTGGAGGTGGCAGAGTTAAATATGTAGAGATTTCCATTGAGGAAATGAGTTTATTAGAGGGACGGCACATGCAGGATGTTTTGGAAACGAAGTGAGAAAGGCTAGATTGAGATGGTTTGGACATGTGCAGAGGAGGAACATGCAGTGTATTGGTGAGGTGTCTAAACGAATGATGAGGATGGAGGTGAAGGGCAAGAGGAAAAGAAGAAGACCAAGGAAGACGTTTACGGCTGTGGTGAGGGAAGATATGCAGGTAGTTGGGGTGAAAGAGGCAGATGTAGAAGACAGGGTAGTGTGAAGGAGGGCGATTCGCTGTGGCAACCCCTAACGGGAGCAGCCGAAAGGAGAAGAAAAATGAAAGATTCTAGTTTAATGCAATTAATATTGACATTTTCATAACCTACCTAGATTGATTCGATTTAATTGTCCTCTAGCTGACAGTAATATCTTTATTTATTATGTAATGCATACTGTAATCATGGCTCATTGTTCAAAATGTTCCCTTTTGTCAAAATGTGAATTTCAGATGTGAATAGCTGGTTAGTGACTTTCGGCTTTCAGCTGTACAACGTCATCCCTGGTTATCACAAACCTGTGACGGACTCCATGGAACCATCATACGAGCTCATTCACACCCAGATGAAGACGCAAGAATGGGATAGCACAAAGGTACCTATAGTCTTATAACCGATTGCACATGCATACACACAAATATGTATCTGTGACATTTTTGGAAATAGATTTATATAGATGTTTATACCGTATGTAGAGCTGGGCAGTAAGTCAGTATATATCATTATAGATGTTTTTATGCTGAGTATGTAGAGTGACATGTAAATAATTGGCTGTGGTTGACACACACACTAGAGGTTTGTCAAACATAATGAGAAAAATTTACAAATTGTCCATGTTAGTTAGGTGATATTTATGTTTCCCGTGAAAAGATATCAATTGTAAAATACATCAGGATTTTTTAGAGCAGCGTTAATCCAGGTTCATGTCATTTATGATATTTATTTAATAAGATAATGAAATAAGATGTCCTTATTTCATGAAAGTCCTTGACTATCTTGCTAGTAAGGATGGTTACGATTGTTTCTCATTGTTTTCTTAGATAGATCATAGGTTCCTTAATTAATTTTGTGGATAGTTTATTCTTGAAAAGGATTGTAACTTGCACAATATTGTATTCATGGTAACCTTAACCTTTAGTCCTGCTGGAGCTCAGAGCAGTTGATTCAAATCGGTGTACTCAAACTAAGGGAATGGGGTCAAAATAAACAGAGCTTGTAATAGTCCTGCCATTAGGGAAATCCACTGCACATTTCCTCCATCATTGACCATTGATTTTAGCTCAGCTTTACACACCTTTTATCTTCCTTTTTTTCGTCTTTTACTTTCCACTTTAGATGGTCTAACTCTCAAGATGTATTAAACCCTTGTGTCTTCTTAAAGTCATCTGAATAATGTATAAGATGTTTGTTGTGAGGTCAGGTTTCTGACACTGGCAAACATTAGGTGTGTATTGACAGCTGTGTGTTTCTTAACACTTAAGACAGTCTGATTTGGAATTTTTAAAAAAGGGTTATGCTAATGGAAATGTTTAGTTTGAGATGTGGCGGAAGTATAGAAATCACTATTTTTTCAGTTGATAGGTTTCATTTCAGCCAGTCGCTTTTTGCGCAGGCCACAAGTCATCAATCTAATCTGAACAGCAAATGGATGCACCATAATTGACAGGCATTTGAAATGTGCAGCATCCAATGTTTTAGATGTCTGAGATATGAGATTTTATATGTGAAGCGATGGATACATTTGAGACAGCTAACCTGACATGAATCTTATACACACTCAATCAGAATGAGAAAGGTTCAGAATTCTGATAAATCTTCTTAGAAACCATCAGAGATTTTTTTATATATTTTATTCTGTTCTTTTCAGTGTTTTCTTTAAGTGCGAAACACATTAACGGTAGAGGCAAAAACACTACAACAAAACAGAACACAGAAGGAGACGAGAAGATTTTTAAATACAAAGAAATATGAGTAAAAATGTATCTATTGATTATTATGTTAATGGTTATATTTTATAAATGACATAAAGCTGGTTTATAAAAAGAAACAACAAACTTTTCATTTGATCATTCTCGGAATAATTCGACAATAAATAAAATAGTGGGAGATATCCTGTGAGAGTGATATGCTATGCCCAGCCAGCAAGAATGTAGTGTACATTTTTTGTTGATTTATTCTGTGCATACAGGCACAATACAGAATGTTTTGAAGGCCACACAGACTCTAGACACTGTTTTTATTTTTAATTTGCTTTGAGTGCCTCAAATCCAACTTAATGAAATCCCTCTTGGAAAATAGTCATTACATTATAATCACAGACAGACACACATGCACAAACTGGATATAGTCAGCTGTATGGTTTGTCAGCATGTGTATGTGGAAGTTATTTGATTAAATGTTCTGAGCTTGTCTTAAAAGGATTAGATGACAGAAAACCTTTCTGGTGAGAGTAAGTACAGTGGGCACTAACCAGGCTACATGAAAAGACTTAAAAGTTGAAAGCAATCTAATTTTTGAGACTTGTGAGATATTTCAACCCTGTTTCTTTATAAACAGTCAGAGGTACAGCATCGGTTTCCTCCAGGTCCAGTCACACAAAGCAGCGCCATGCATTAGACAACAAACTGACTTCCTATCTATTCGGAGTTCCCCTCTAGTGCCCCTTCAGAAGCTTCTTCAGAAGAAATACCAATCTAAATCCTACACAACTCTTAAACTTTACATATTTAACATTTGTGTAGAATATACAATACCTGCTATATGTAATGGAGAATATTCTACATATATGCAAAATTCCTGACTTGTTATAGTATACTGTCTACTATTACTTATAAATGAAGCCAAACTAGGGCAGCATAGTGGTTAGCACGGTCACCTCACAACAAGAAGGTCCTGGGTTCGATTCCGGGGATCTTTCTGTGCGGAGTGTGCATGTTAACCCCGTGCTTGCGTGGGTTTCATACGGGTACTCCGGTTTCTTCCCACGGTCCAAAAACATGCAGATTAGGTGGATTGGTGGTTCTAAATTGTCCATATGAGTGAATGTGTGTGTGAATGGTTGTTTGTCTATGTGTTGCCCTGTGTACCACCTGCCTCTCGCCCTATGTGAACTGGAATAGGCACCAGCAGACTCCCGTGACCCTGAATTAAGGAATAAGCGGGTAAGAAGATGAATGAATGAAGCCAAACTTACTGCTTATCCATCCATTGTTTATACTTTGTTATTCCTCATTGAGTGATATCCTAGACAGGTCCACATACACTCACATTTATGAAATACATGTTTTTACATTGTGGGAAGATCTCATAGTAGCCAGAGTTTCCAGAATAAACATACTCAAACACATGTAAAGTCCACACAGAAATAATCTATCACCTTCCTTCTATGTGAGGCACCATCCCTACTAATCGATGGTGTTTTTGTTTGTTTTTTATTAGAAGGAGATAAATGATTAAATTGCTGGCCAAATTGCTTTTTGACATGTAATTTTGGGCTCATTTATGAGCTTTTAAAAAGTTGCATTAGAAAAAAAATACTAGTAGCCCCAAAAAAAGTAGTGCTGCTCATATAATCTAGTCTGTTTAGGCAACAATCCCTATATTGTATTGATGATCTTCTAGAGTATCAAGAGATACTGGAAAATCAGAAAAAGCTGAATCTGTTCTAACTTGTGAGGCAATAACTCAAAATAGAAAGCACAATAAAAAATAGGGCTCCATTATTACACATATGTATAAGCTTTATTTCAATCAACATAAGCACTTAAGTGCTGCTAGAAGTTTTCTTCATTATTGGGGAAGTAAGAAGAGTCTGAAATTAGGATGACTAAGAACAGGCTTAAAGTAGAGCTACTGTTCCCCTTAAACCTCAAATCAATTGGAGCAATTAGTAGTTTCAGATTATGCTGTGGAAAAAAAAATCCACTTGAACTTCTTTTATTTTATATTGATCCCATGACTACTCGTACGACAGGGAGCATGCACCTTTTTAGTAGAAGGTGCAGAATGCTGGTTGAATAATTAATGCCATATTCTAGATACTATTAAAGTATATCTGCTTAGTTTGGTCAGTCTTAATCCCAGTCTGACTCAATAGCAATAGCAATAGTGCTGAAAAACTGCATATAGCTTGAATTTTACTATATTGGCATTTCCTTTTAAAGCCATCCTCAGACATTCTTCAGAAGCGTGAGATTGGCTGCTTGTTAAACTGACCGCGATGGATGTTGCATGCTGGAAATTTTCATACAAATGGATAAAAGTGTATGGTTACTATTAATCAATGACGCTTTCAGTGCTACTTACACAAGACCCACATGCTATGTAGATTCTATGTAGAGGGTTAAACATGATGTTTGTGATACTTCTGGGGTTTTTTTTAATTATATATACTTTATTGATCCCATGAGGGAAATAGTTGATTTTCGCATATTCCATCTTAGTAAGTTGGGGGTCAGAGCGCTATTGGGGTCAGCTATTGTACACCGCCCCTGGAGCAGGAAGGGTTAAGGGTCTTGCTCAAGGAGCAAACAGTGACGGACTTGATTCCAGGTTTTCCTGGATTTGGGGCTAGAAACCAGGTCTTCCTGGTCTCCCGATCAACAACTCAGCAGCTTAACCATTGAGCCACCACTGCCCCTGTAGGCTATTATGGGCTGTTATGGGCTGTTGCCTTGATCTGATGATCCTATAGGCACAATAACCAACATAAAATACTTGAAATATGCATCTTGTTAGAGCTGGAATGCTCTGGTAGTGAACCACAAGACATACCCCGCCACTTGCATATGCCTGTTTCGTGACTAAGGTTAGTAGTAGTGGAAAAATCAAAACCATCAAACTTCATCCAGGTTTTACACTCCATAGAGTAAGACAGAATCACATACTCTGTTCAAATTCATGTAATTTGGGTAAAAATCATCTGTCAAGTTATAGAAGTGTAGAAACTGTCTTTACTCAGGCCCAGAGGACACACTTAGCACATATTATTGTTAGCCGCTAAAATAGAACTTTATGATTTTGCTTTAATGAAATCATTAAATAGTCATAATCAAATATGACTGAAAACAGACATTAGTGGCTTTTTCTAGCAGAAATTGTATAAAAACGTAAAACATCAGTACTTAAACATCTTATGTTCCTATACCTTGCCATTATTCAGCAAGGCTTGAACTGCTTATTTAGAACAGAAAAATGAAAGGTATTTTGAAGTGATAATACACCAGACTGCTGAGAACTGGACTGTGAGAGATATGAGTAGCTGAGCATGGGTAGAAAAAAAGACAGCTTCCTGCTGAGATCACCCACTCTGCACCAACCATCACTCACTCCTGGGAGTTAGATACTCCTCAGAGACGACTGGTGCAATCAAGCTTGCTGTTACAGGGCAGACAGGGGGTAGAACCAAACCCAGATATTTTGTCTGCAAACTACACACCTCTAATCTGGAGCTAATCTTAATCTGGATCCGGTTGAGCTGCCACTGTGCTACCGTGCAATGTAACTACTGCCAATTTTATTAGCAAGTCATCCAACGTAATTACTCATTTGAGTCCTGTCTTGCTGGTAAAATGTGAAGTGTTTCTGGGTAAATGTATACGTGAGTATTAGTCTATGGAACTGTTTCAGTTAATAGAATTAATAGTTCTTTAATTAATAGAATTAATTATCTTTTTTGTTATTATTAGACCATTCAATCAAACCTACAGTAAAGAGTTTAAGTACCTGGGGTCAACAGTGCAAAGTAATGGAGATAGAGAAGTGAAGAAAAGAGCTAGAGACAGGGTGGAGAAGAATGGCAGGAGTGATTTGTGATAGACGAGTTTCGGCAAGAGTTAAAGGTGAATTGGAAAAGTTTATTGGACTGTAGTGAGACCATCGATGTTGTACTGGAGGTGGCAGAGTTGAAGATGCGGAGATTTTCATTGGGGGTGATGAGGATGGATAGGATTAGAAATGAGTTCATTAGAGGGACGGCGCATGTAGGATGTTTTGCAGGCAAGGTGAGAGAGGCTAGGTTGAGATGGTTTGGATGTGTGCAGAGGATGGACATGCAGTATAGTGGTAGACGAATGATGAGGATGATGAGGATGGAGGTGGCAGGCCTCCACCCTCAGAGGAAGACCAAGGAGGAGGTTTATGGATGTGGTGAGGGAAGACATGCAGGTAGTTGGGTTGAAAGAGACTGGGTATGATGTAGAGGACAGGGTAGTGTGGAAAAGAGTGATCTGCTATGGTGACCTTTAACGCGAGCAGCTGAAAGGAGAAGAAGATCAAACCTACAGTAAAATATAGTCAAAACCAAATTCAAATGATCACGTATAAGATGGTATATAATTGACATTTAGTTTAGCTAGGTAATGAGTGTACCTTATAAGTGTCATAAGTCAGCCCACTTGGTTAATGTTTATATAATCACGATATACCTTCTGTGATATTCCATTCAAATTGATTTATCTAATGTGTCTACTGTTGTGTGTCTGTCTGTGCAGTCTGTACTCGGAGTGCAGTGTGAGGTCCAGAGACAGCTCAAGTCCTTTGTCAAGTTGGAGCGTTTCGACCAGATCTACAAAGCTAGTGGTGCGGGTTGCCCACGGTCCCCATACAACATATTCTTTGCCTCAGGAGCTTCGATCTTTGGCAAGGGTGTGAAGCTAGCCATCCGAGAGGGTCAAGTGAGTTCCGACATCATTAGTCTGGCCAGTGAGGATGGCAGGAGGTTAGCTGCAGTTCTAGACCAGTCTGTCTACCTTCAAGATCTTCACTTTACAATTGATGGCATGGATATGCACTATTTTGTAAAAGCAACATCATCTGAGGGCGATTTGGCACTACTGGGTATGACAGTGGGAAGGAGAATGTTGGAAACAGGAACTAATGTGACAGTGCAGCAGTTAAACACCATGCTGGGTGGCCGAGCTCGGCGTATAACAGACGTGCAAATGCAGCATGGTGCACTGAGCCTGAATGTGCGCTATGGCAGCAGTCTGGAAGAAGAAAAGGCCCGGGTGCTAGAAATGATTCGTCAGAGAGTTGTGTCGGCCGCCTGGCACCACGAGCGGCTACGATTGCGACAGGGAGAGGATGGTTCACGTGTCTGGACGGATACTGAGCGGCAACAGCTGTTCAGCTCGGGACGTGTACAAGGCTATGATGGCTATTACGCGGTGCCCGTGGACCAGTTCCCTGAGCTTGCCGATAGCATCAGCAACATTCACTTTTTGCGGCAGAGTGAAATGGGCCGCAGGTGACATGAACACAAGGAAAGCCCCGCTCAGGCTCTGCGTCCAGGACTTCTTGCCAAAGACATGTTGCTTGTGTGACCACTTTGTTAATTTTTCTAAATCTATTTTTTTTGTTTTTTTTAACTGCCTTACTCAAGACTGGGCTGCAGGCAGTTGCACTGCATTGACATTTGAGTGCTTTTGTTTCCTGTTTTTGGAATTGCAAAACAGTTTATGGCTACCAATTGAAGCATATGGCAAAATCGGTTATGTAGTTTTGAATCCTTTTCTACAGATCAGCTCAAAGCAAGAGAGAACATGGCTAGTAAATGCATTGTGATCACTGGAAAATGAGCAGATTCACTCCACCCTGCCTTTTCTCACCCACAGCCAAGGAGAGCCTTTTTTAAAAAATTGTTTTTATACTTGAAAGCCTGCCATACTTTAACAAGGGCCTCAGTGTCTGTTGTTCAGGCTCCCTTTACCAACAGACTCTTAAA
The DNA here is from genome assembly GCA_026260255.1 of Pseudolaguvia tuberculata. Taxonomy (NCBI): domain Eukaryota; kingdom Metazoa; phylum Chordata; class Actinopteri; order Siluriformes; family Sisoridae; genus Pseudolaguvia; species Pseudolaguvia tuberculata. Next base: position 8,475,276 of record JAOTRA010000037.1, on the reverse strand, counting down.
TTGGTTCCCTGTAACATTTCAAAAGTGACTTGACTGTCTAGTATTTCTTAAATATTTAAATCTGACCAGAGGTTAAATCATATTCACAGTCTAAACTTACAATGTGAAAATATAACCAGATTGTTCCAAAAAATGGGAAAAATGGCAAAACAAAAAATTGTTCCCATCAGTCTTTAGAGGTGGTTTTAAAAATATATCATTGACATTGTTGGAAAATATAATAGAAGTTCTGTATGAAATTAATATTTTATTAAAATACGTTTAAAAAAATCACCTAAAATCTATTTCATAGCTACATGTAAAAAAAAAAACCCAGTATATCTAATGTGAATACCAAGATGTGAACAGTTGTCCCTTTTACTTGCAAATTGTTGTACAGTGCCTAGTGTTCCAGAACACAGAATATATGTATAT
>JAOTRA010000037.1:8442437-8452449 GCA_026260255.1 Pseudolaguvia tuberculata | reverse complement strand
GTGTGTGTGTGTGTGTGTGTGTGTGTGTGTGTGTGTGTGTGTGTGTGTGTGTGTGTGTGTGTGGGTGTGTGTGTGTGAATGAGTGAGTGAGTGAGTAAGTGACTGCTGTAGTGATCAGGTTTATTTGGGAGGAAAAATGAGCGGCGGAGAAATCATCTGCCAGGGTTGGCTTAGAAAATCCCCACCGGAGAAAAAACTTCGGAGATACGTAAGTACTACATAAAAGACTTCGATGATGATGATGATGATGTGTGTGTTCGCGCGCACGTTTAAACTTAGTTTTGTTTGAAACTATATTAATGATCATAAGGTCTATTCGGTTATCGAAGTCGTTATTACGATGCTTTATAGCCAATGAATGTGGAGATTAGGTTCTCAGTGATACTGTAGCAGGTGCGCCCTACAGGCTACCAGAATCATTGTCTTAGTTCCCTCGGACAATTGGGAAGAAATAAACATAAATCAAACCAATGCTTATATGATGCTATTATATACATATAAAACCAACGTAGGCGTTCTGGTGGAATCAGACTGGCTTATAATCAGGATTTTATTTGTGTTTGATTGGACCACTTACCCAAACTGTGTGCACAATAGGCATTAAAGATACCATGGAGCCACCATCTGTTTACTAATTCTGTTTACTAATTCTGTTTTGGACATCTGTCTTTATACTGTCCCTGTCCTGCGTCTGATAACGTTACAGTAATGTTTCATTCCAATTATTTGTTGTTTTCATATGAAAAGATGAAGTGAGACCACTGTCCTGTGTCTTATTCTATCTTAATGTCTAGACACAAGGGACTAATGGCTTCCATGCTGCCAGAGCAGATAATGGATTATGAAAAAAGCAGAAGCTCCAGCTCCTCTAAATACAGCTGGTCTATGTTTATCTGCAGGATTTCAGAACAAAACCGTACTATACTCCTACCTAACTTTACCATGATGTAATTTCTTTCTGAGGTTATTTTTTTCGCACTTCCTTCTTTTCATCATTCCTCTGCTTAATTTCATCGATAAAGCAACTCATTTCTTGACTTCTTATGAATGTACAAAGATGTATTTCCTCATTTCCCACTTTCCATATAATGATTGTGTCTTGTGAGCAACTTTCACAAACTGCTGATGTCAAAACAAACAGAACAGCTGCTGTCAAGAGGAACAGCGTAGTGTAAGGCCATATAACTACACGCCAGCATTCATCCATTCATATTTTAAAAACAATAAGAAGAAACAGGGCCTAGTGGATAGCACAATGGCCTCACAACAAGAAGGTCCTGGGTTCGAGTTTGCATATTCTCCCCGCGCTTGCGTGGGTTTCCCCGGGTGCTCCGGTTTACTCCCACAGTCCAAAGACATGCAGATGAGGTGAATTGGTGATTGTAAATTGTCCATAGGAGTGAATGTGTGTGTGTGAATGGTTGTTTGTCTATGTGTTAGCCTGAGATGGACTGGCGACCCGTCCAGGGTGTACCCCGCCTCTCGCCCTATGTGTGCTGGGATAGGCACAGCAAACCCTTGTGACCCCGTATTCGGGAATAAGCGGGTAAGAAGATGAATGAATAATAAAAGACAAACAAACAATTCGTAAAGAAAAACCCACCCAACTAGTAAAAAAACAACAACACAATGAATGGTATGCTGTCAGTTGGCTGTGTTCAGACTAACTATTCAATCTGCAAATTCCATTTGGATGAAAAGATCTATTAATGTTTTTAGTTGTTTTTTAACTTGGTTGTTTTTGACAAGAAAGTGTTTGTATGTTGCTCTAGATATCCTCTTATTAGGCCATAAGTCTCACCCAAACCTCAGTTGTGTGTTGCAAATTGTATGCAAATACACAGCAAAAACAATTCTGTCAGTTAGGGCCCTGTGGTAACAATTAAAAAATAATGGTGTCTGTTGACTTGACTAACATGGATGTTCACTGTAGAAAATAAAATGAAGAAAGGAATAAGCAAGTAGTATAAGCAAAAGTTATTAAAATATACCAAATCAACACTAGCTCTTATACCCTATGATTCTACTAGTTTCATTTAAGAACGGATTTTATGTTAACATGAAAATTGCGAGAGGAAAAGATGAAATATATATATTTTTCGGGAACAACAACTGAAATGTTCTCCTACAGCGACATGCATGCATGCAAAACTACTAAGTAGAATATAGCCCCCTTTAGTTACTTATTATGTGAATCATTAACAAGTATTTTCACTGAAACATCTTAGCATAAAGCTGTTAATTATTACCGCGATGGCCAGAATTAGTAGCATTGGTTTTGAGGGTAGATTTGCTTATTAGAACTAAATAAAAGATGGAAAATGATATCAATAGTGAAAGTTCTATTGATTCAATGTTCTGTGGAAACTCTGTCCTGCTCTGGAAGTAAAATAAGGTATATTGTGTGTTCTATTCTTGTGGTTCTCGGATACACTATATCAGTGACGTTCGGTGAGGCTTATGTTTGGTGAGGCAGTGACATCATCACAGTCATTTTTACAAATATATATTACCGCTACAGAGAAGCTTAATCAACCTTTAATTGGTAACATTTAACGTGTTTTGTTTCAAATTTCATATCAGCACCTTTACATATACAAACTGTAGCATAGCATGAAAAAAACACCAGTATTTTTGACTGAAAGTCCCGATTACCACCATTGAATACCTCTGGGATGCCGACTAAACCTTAGACCTCCTTATATGACATTAGTGTGTGATCTCACTAATACTGTTGAAGATGAATGAATAGATACTTCACATTCATTGGAAATCTGGAATAATATGGAAACCGCATGTGTTTGTCATGCTCTGCTGACCACAAACTTTTGGCAATATAGTGAATATTGCAATATGAAAAATTTCACAAGATGACTTGGAAAGAATGCAAATGAAATAATCAGTGCTTTATAGGTTATTTTTATTCTGGAGACTCAAATACAGATGCTGAATAATCAAATGTTTAATCACACTCTGCGGACGGTGCGGTGGCATAGTGGATAGCATGGTTGCCTCACAACAAGAAGGTCCCGGGTTCGAATCCGTGGCTGGGGATCTTTCTGTGCGGAGTTTGCATGTTCTCGGGTTTCCTCCGGGTGATCCGGTTTCCTCCCACAGTCCAAAAACATGCAGATTAGGTCGATTGGTGATTGTAAATTGTCCATAGGAGTGAATGTGTGTGTGTGTGTGTGTGTGTGTGTGTGTGTGAATGGTTGTCTGTGTATGTGTTGCCCTGAGATTGACCGGCGACTCTTCCAAGGTGTAGCCATGCCTCTCTCCCTATGTGAGTTGGGGTAGGCGCTAGCAGACCTTCGTGACCCCGAATTAGGGAATAAGCGGGCAAGAAGATGAATGAATGTATAATCACACTCTTTAATAATAATAATAATAATAATAATAATAATAATCACATTGCCTTTACTAGATAAGTTGAGTATAATTAATCTTTGTTAAAGCTATAAATGTGCCTGAAAGCCTTTAACCTTTTCATTTTTACACAGTAACAAGATATGACACAATGTCCAAATGCTAAACTTTTTATGCTAAACTATTATTAAACTTAGCATGAATCAATTATAGGATCAACTATAATCCCCAGTTGATATTACACATCTTGCTGATCTGACTATTGCTGAAACATTATATTGTACAGCCCAAGCTCTTAAGTCCAGTGAAGAAATAGTGCAATGCTACAACATGCAGAGATATTCTAGACAACCATGTGGCAATAGGTGTGTATTGGTCATAGTGTAGTGTAGTGTAGTTTATCCAGAAAGGATCATGAGATGGAAGTGTTGAGATTGATCCAAAAAAGTTTAGAGGTCATATGATATTGTCAATCTCAGGGCAACACAAACAAACAACCATTCACACACACATTCACTCCTATAGACAATTGACAATCACCAATCGATCTAATCACCGCACCGCCCTACTTCCTAATTTAGAATTTAATTTTACATCTACCACTGCCTTTTGCCCTATGTGTGCTGGGATAGATTTCAGCAAACCCATGTGACCCTGATATAGGGAATAAGCAGGTTATAAGATAAAAAGAATGAATTTCACATCTAATTCTAAAAAATCCCCTTTACTGGCTAATAAAAGCATATCAGCAAATTAAAATTCCTGATTTAAGTCAATAAACTTTTTTTTCATGAATTTCATGAATATCTAATGTAACTCAGTTACTCACAATTTTATTAAATTTGTCATCATCTAATGTCTAATATAAGATGACATCTAATGTCAATCATGTGACTAAAGGTCAGACACATCTTTCAAATTCGCATCCATGAATCAGTGAGAGAATAACACCAGGTCTAATCTCATAATTCCATAAAGCAGAAAAATACATTTTGTCCAGTCATTTCATGCTGCCACCGAGCCGGTTACTTACATCATTAATCATCATTAGACATCCATAACTGCAATACATCTCAGTGATAAAACATGTCATGTGGTTGATGAACTCTGCTGTTATCTACTGATTCTGTTCACCAAGCCACAGGTAGCATCACCTACCACAATGTGTCTAGTGATTGGAGGTGGAGAGACAGTTTTGGGATTTTCTCTTTATAGTACCACTTGCCTTTATTTGTCACATATAATTTTTAGAGCACCTTGAAATTATTTCTTGCATATGCCACATTGGAAGGTGGGGCCAGAGTGCAGGATCAGCTATTATACAGCACCCGTGCAGCAGGAAGGGTTAAGGGTCTTGCTCAAGGACCAGACAGTAGTGAACCAGGCAGTGGTAGGACTTGAACCAAGGTTTTCCTGGTCTTCCTTGGTTGTGGCTTAACACGCATGGCCAGACCTTCATATCAATTGATCAAGGACTCCCCAAGAGGGCATCTAATCGACATACAACCAATAACTATTTGTTTTGTCCAGTGACATGAAAATCATTTAGTGTCTGCCTCAACAATACCAGAGCAGTGTGTATATTTATAATTCTACCAAAAACTGCAGAAATCGTTCCCATTTTTGCAATAAGCACTAGCTGTTCAGTTTATGCATACAATATCTGAGGTGACAAGATTTTGGATGTATAGATGAACATGCTAGGTAAAGATCTGTAAGCTGATCTGTTCAGTGTAAACATAAAAAGCTGACTGAAGGAATGAAACACTGCTGCATCTCCATCATTTCAGCTGGAGATAAAGCAATTCCATATATCCCATTTATCCCATCGTTTCCATTAGCATTTAATGGAATCATGTAACAAACACCAATGTTCACAGTTGACACACAGCTGATCTATGATAATATGGAGATATTTTTTTCCAGAACAATACATTATTTAAGACAAATCCTTAGTGTGTTTTGCGTATTAACAGTGGAAGTGTGTGACATAGGTAGCTTTCAATAAGTTAGTTGGCGCCACCCACTTTCCTGGCTGTTTTTACTAACATCACAAGCCATCACAAATATTGTTTGCATGATCAAATCAAATTAAAGTGAGTGTGAAATATCTTAACACTGATGAAAGGATTCATACATGTATGCACTCACATTCAGTCATGAATCACTGAGATTGTAAGCATTGTATCAATGCAGGGTACCTTGAATTTTCTACTGGGCAGAAGAGTTCGTCCAGACCCAGCATTCATGTTTTGATGAGGGTCTCTGGGAAGGTCTTTCCTGGTGATCAACACTGAACACCTCCTAGTTCCTGCTTTGTCAGACCACCCTGTACCTCAGAGCTGTTTTTCTTGTTCAGCTTCATCAGACAAGCTAAGGATTCAAAGCTGTTCCTGAGTATAAATTATATACGACAGCAGATGAACAATAGAAAGCATAGATTTCCTCCTAAATTTTTTTTACATGTAAGTACGGTGGTTTGTGTATTGCAAATACTGGACCAAATGTTACTGTTCTGCATACAGTTAGATGACGTTTATAAAGATAAAGGAAATAAACTTTCTCAAATGGGGATTCTGACTTGACCAAATTTCCGTGTCCAGTCTTGTGTCAGGATGTGACCATAGACATGTTTGATCTTTATATAGCCTGTCCTTTAGCGTAGCCGGAGGTCATACCTGTTTGTGTGGCTGCTGAAAGCTAAACTGCAGCGGTAGCAGGCTCCAGACTTCCTTTGGATGGTACCTACAGGAAACACGGTTCCTCAGCTCTCAGGATGGAGACTAACAAACAAAAAAATTTTTACGTGCCTTTATTTATGTCATTCCAATTTATTCACTTAGCGTCTTTTCATTACTGCAGCCATTTGCTAAAATCATTTAAGTTCTCATTAATGTACACACAACACCCCATATTGACAAAACAAAAAAAAAACTGAAATCACATCAATACAATTTTAGCAATACAACAAAGAGTACAAAATTTAAGGAGGTCGGAATACTTTCAGCACCCACTGTATATATATTCAGGTTCTGAGAACACAACCTCACGTCTATATGAAAATTGTGTTGTGGCTTCTCTGTGTACCTCACAATCTGCATGCAGCTAAAGTCTGGATGTATATATAGGACATCAGTCAAAATTTTTATTATTTGTTCATTTGGTCTGGATATACAGTAAAACTGTTTTAATTCTGGGAATTGGTAGCCTAGTGGCTAAGGTGCTGGATTAATACCAGAAAGACCGGAGTTCAATTCCCACCTACACCAAGCAACCACTGTGGGCTATTGAGCAAAGCCCTTAACCCCCAATTGCTCAGTTGTAAAAAACAAAAGAGGATAAGATTGTCTACCAAATTCCAAACTGTAACTAATTCTAAAGAAAAAAACCCCAAAAACATTCATCTGTTTTCATTGTAACTAATTTGCAACAGTTTGGCATCAATTTATTACAGAAGCAAGTTTCCTGTTCTCAAATTCCGGGACATGCTAGTCTTGCCCTGAGTGCGTATCAATAATCACCCAAAGAATTTGAGAATTAAAGTCATAAACCTGTACCACACTATTTCTAAAAAAAGGTTTGCTGCTATTAACGGCTAAATACAAATTAAATTTAACACATGGTTGTCTGTTACATTTTTCACTATACTTACCTCATGATAACTCATTAAAACTCCAGGTGCCCATAACTCATTGTATGGTCTGTCAGGATATATCAGCAACACAGTGGGAAATTCTCATAGAGATACCCTTGAACTGCCCCTCCTTACCCCCACAATAGATTCTTGGCATAGTATTTGAGGGAGTCATTATTCCTCTGTGGATAATTCTTAAACCTTCAAACACATTATGGATATTACAGTGAAACATTATCAACCCATGACACATAAGGAATATCGGAGCCATTTCTTTATGCAGCAGTAGTAGCAGCGGGGGGGGGGACCGAATTACTTGGAAGTATTTATCTGGGCCTTGTTAGGTTTTTTTTGCAAGTCATGCGTTTACTGCTACTGTGGAATTGTTTGCCTTAAAAATAATTCTAGGAAACTTACATGATGTTTGTGAGATTGTGAGCGAGTATCATTGTATCAGTGATTATAATTATGGGCTCAAAACCCTTCTGCCTGTTTTGACAGCTAAATATTTTATTACTGGTGATGTCATCGTGTGCTGTAATACTGCAGGCCCAGATGTGTGTCTGAGAAAAAGAGAGAGAGAGAGAGAGAGAGAGAGAGAGAGCATATGTCTGCATGTGGTTGACATATGACCAGGTCACATGCCAGACATATTGTTAAGCACTAGGTCTTGATTAAAAGTGCTCTATGCAGCTCTTTCTTGATAAGGAGGAGATTCGTTGGTGTAGCTTCATACTTTGTTGATCAGTATGTCTAAAACAAGGCTATGTCTTCCTGCAGGCAGTTGTCACAGGCTGGTGTGAAATATTGCCTTTTGAAGCAAATGAGTTCAGCTCAATAAGTGCTTTTAAAGGGTGTGAACAGTCTAGAGAATTGAATGCTTAGTTCTCATAACCAGTTTCTCAGTAATGAATCAAAAAAGACTAAATCAACCTTATCAACCATGTCTACTTTTTATTATTAAGTGCCTTGTTACCTTGTCTTGATTTTTTGATGATGTTCATGATGTATTTAATTTGATTCGGAGTGTCACATGACGATGGATGGATGGATGGATGGATGGATGGATGGATGGATGGATGGATGGATGGATGGATGGATGGATGGAGGGAGGGAGCGATGGGCGGGTTGGTGAGTGGTTGAGTGGGTAGGCAGGTAAGTAGAGTTGGGTAGGACATTATTTTCTTGACTAATATGGTACAGCATCCTTAAAGATTATTTTAGGAATAAAGTGGTCTTATACAGAACATTTATAAGACAACTCATTAGTAAGAGTTAGTTCTTACCTTTGCTTAGCTGTCTATTTTATTGCAAAATATTAACCAAAATATTATGAGAGCATCAGTATATACTGTATATATATACACATATGTGTGTGTGTGTTTGTCTATTCGTTCTTTTGCTTACATGCCTGAGTTCTGATTCTGATTTATGTCTAATTCATTAACGCATAACAATGGGGCCTATAACCAATCTGAAAATTTCAGAATCCATTCGTCTTTTTTATTTCTACTTGCACGATCATCAGTCATCAAAAAATGTCATTGATAAATGCAGTGATAATGCAGCCATAAAAACTGATGCAAGTGACAATCAGCTCATTTCCCGTAAAGATCCCAACCTAATTGATAATTATATCCTATGATGACATGCTAATAGCCAAGAGTCACATAGACGGAACAAAAAAATGCTGAAGTCGTAATGACGCATGTGATGCACTACATATCACCTACATATGAACATATCAACTGTCTTTTGTTTTTATTAAATTAAAATGATTAATTATTTAAATGACATCTATACGTATTTTATTCCGATTGTATTTGTTAAATACATGATTACACTGTATAACATGTAGAGAAATGGTTTTCTTTGCATTTCCCAGCATGGAATGTTGTGGGTCATATCCCCATGGAGCAGGAAGGTTTAAGGGTCTTGCTCAAGAACCCAACATTGGCAGACTTCTTGGTGTTCCAATCAGCAACTCAATCAGAAAGTCTTAAAAATTTGAACTACCACATTTATATAACAGCATATATATACATGTTGTTGCCCTGAAATGGACTGGCGACCCGTCCAGTGTATAGCCCCGCCTCTCGTCCTGTGTGAGCTGGGATAGGCACCAGCAGCCCCCCCGTTACTCCAAATTAGGGAATAAGCGGGTAAGAAGATAAATGAATGAATATATAAATGTGTTATATATATTAAAATCAAATTTTCCTTGTAGTTAGCAGAACTGTCAGAGTTGCCTGCACAGAACCACATCTTCTGGCAAATCAGATTTAAGAACTTTGTTCTGAATGTTTATGACCTATCTTCTCCATTGATATGAGGAAGTGCAAAATAAACCTAGAAGTGACGTTCTCAAAAAGCTGTTCAGCTTTCTTTCAGATTGATATCACGGATAGAGTCCGAATTAGTGACATTCACTTACAGTGCCACATTGCTTTCTGTGTGATAGTGACACAAAAACCCGTTACAGCACAGATGGCAGGGAACATAGGAAGCAGCACAAAGAGTTCTGATTAACCAGAATGCCTTGCTGTCACTCATAGTGCTTGCTTAAGCAGCTTATTTGAATAAAGGCTAGCATTCATTTAGAGTCACATGGTTTTTTCTGTCTAGAAGTGCCTACTTACAAAATAGGTCTGATTGCACAAACCTTCAGTGAACAGGAACAGAGCTGGCATTTCTCATGTGCCTTCTCTCTCTCTCTCACTCTCTCTCTCTCACACACACACTCTTTTGCTCTTACTCTCTCATTAGTCTCCTTTTGCTGTCATTGCTTAGCTCAAAACGGCCTTTTCATTCATTCATTCATTCATTCATTCATTCATTCATTCATTCATTCATCTTCTTACCCGATTATTCCCGACTCCGGGGTCACGTGGGTCTGCTGCGCCTATCCCAGCACTCATAGGGCGAGAGGCAGGGGTACACCCTGGACGGGTCGCCAGTCCATCACAGGGCCACACATAGACAAACAAGCATTCACACACACATTCACTCCTA
>JAOTRA010000037.1:8386947-8398600 GCA_026260255.1 Pseudolaguvia tuberculata | reverse complement strand
GAGAGAGAGAGAGAGAGAGAGAGAGAGAGAGAGAGAGAGAGAGAGAGAGAGATTTACTGTTACTTTTCATTGCACAGGTTCGATAATGATTGCATTTCGTTGCTTTATTGAATCGAATCGAATTATTAACATTATACCTGTTTTGACGCTGGTCAAATTTCAGTTGATATTCATTCATTCATTCATCTTCTAACCCACTTATTCCCTAATTCGGGGGTCCCAGCCCAGCTCACATAGCCGGAGCATCACAGGGCCACACATAGACAAACAACTATTCTCACACTCATTCACTTCTATGGGAAATTTAGAACCACCAATCAAGCTAATGTACATGTTTTGGACTATGGAGGAAGGGGGCACAGGGAGAACATGCAAACTCTGCACAGAAAGACTCCCGGTCCGGGAATCGAACCCGGGACCTTCTTGTTGTGAGGTAACCTAGCTAGTTTTTAGATCATTAAAATTGTGAATATGAATGATATGAAGCCTGGTTCATTTGGTAAATAGTGTAAATGTTCACTTTACTAATCCCAGTTACACGAAGAAGGTTTCTGTAAGACATGTTCATTCATTCATTCACCTTCTTACCCGCTTATTCCCGAATCCGGGGTCACAGGAGTCTGCTCCGCCTATCCCAGTACACATAGGGCGAGAGGCGGGGGTACACCCTGGACGGGTCGCCAGTCCATCTCAGGGCAACACATAGATAAACAACCATTCACACACACATTCATTCCGATGGACAATTTACAATCACCAATTCACCTAATCTGCATGTTTTTGGACTGTGTGAGAAAACCCATGCAAGCGCGGGGTGAGCATGCAAACTTCGCACAGAAAGATCCCGACCCGGGATTCAACCGAGGACCTTCTTGTCGTTAGGCGACTGTGCTAACCACTACACCACCGGTCCGCCCCTGTAAGACATGTTGTGATAATCAATCTTTGAGATGAGAAAACTGTGAGGTTTGATTCAAAGTCCTCCATCTTCTTCTTGGCTTTTTGCAGTTTGACACCCATTAAAGCTGCTAAATCAATTTAGCATTTACTGCAGAACTGTATATTCTTTGTTCCCTGGGATTGTTAAGATTGACATTTGTATAATGCAAAGTTTAAGAGATTACAAATCCCTAAACAAAAAAAAGGTGTTTCCATGCCATCTATTGTCACCGGACACTATCAGGCATACAAAAGAATAGCTGTGAATCTTTGAATGAAAGATAAAAGCATTTGAACCATGGCTCCTGTGCATAATTGTTTAGTATCAGTAAATATATTTCCTGCTTGTGTGTACTTAACGTCAAACAAGCCTTGGAACACACAACTGTTGGGAGGCTGCCGAGTAATTAAGCGCCCTGGGCATCGGGGCACTTTTTGTTATTTCCTAATTTCAAGGTAGTGACAGATCTGGGAACAGTGGGAGGGATCACATAGTCGCATACTCTCACGGAAAGAGAGACCGGTTTCAACTAGTGGTGTTTGCTTATCTGAAGCCAGATTGAACAGAGATCAGCAGATGCATTAGATGTGTTCAGTGAACCCCTTTTGATTATCCACATGGTTAAACATTTCCCACACATCTGTCTTACATTGGAGACGTTTGATTTCACAATAATGAATCTTCGTGTACATCCAATATGCCCCTGTAACAGATGGTATGCAATTATGGAATGTTAAATATATTAATAGGAAGGGCTATGATTAGAACTAAAATAATAGGCATGAAAAGAATAAGGAAAGAGGAAATTCCAAGGTATTTGGTGGCGTACTTGATGGATGTTGAGGAAAATTGTTGGAGCTTTGCCTGACCCTGGATAAACTCTTCTGTTACATGAATCCTTAGAGACCACTCTAAATCCAGTATCAAGGTGAGCATCTCACGGCGGATAACACAAATGCTCTTTCATCTGGAAGAGGAACAGTAGTCATGAACAAGGGAAACTTTAGCTTTGAAGATGTGCCAGATTTTCCGTTGATTTATTACTCTTTGGTTTTCACTGTAATTTTATGTATTCTATCATGTATTCTGTTTCTTTCGCTATAAAGCCTATCAGTTGCACATTTTCTGCTTCATATTTCAGCCTGCGATGCCCTCTTAGAGCTATTCTTAAATAGGAAAGTGCAAAGCCAAGCAATGAAAAGCTTTAAAAAAGTAAGCCTTGTTAAAAAATGGTGACAATATTGTAGCTATAGATATAGAACATCAAAACTAGAGTAAATCTCTAGTGGAATTATTTACACCATTCAAATCAAAAACAATCCTGGCTCATCCGTACTATCTCTCCTAACTTTATGAGGCGCCGCTTGTGTACTCCTCATGTTTTATTCACAGCCTGTGAGATGTCTTTGACTTAAAAGACCACTGAATTGTTCAGAATCTACTCATGTCTTGATTTGGTTTACACACAATAATCACTAAAGGTTCATGTCAGTACCATTGGATTTAAACTTTGAAAATCAATTCCAAGACAAGTCGTTTCTACGAAATCCAAACCTTATTTGCTCGAAGCAGAAATAGTGAGGAAAGAATGTTTCAGAAAAAAAAAATACTAGAGGAATTTCTTCCAACCCACACACTCCAAGGGAGGTGATCAGTGAGAAGCACAGGCTGGCTGTCATATGGCTAGAGCAATGTCATTTGCTTCATCCAACTGCGTGTGGCTAAATTCAAATACCATCCGTGTGTTGAGGGCTTAGATATATCCCATAGGCATCTTGTAGCTACGACTCAAGTCCGTAGCTTAAAATTGTGGTAAAGCTACATTCTGTAAAACCCATGGAGAATGCATAACGGGATCCTTGGCCAATCAAGGCTGCATGATGTCATTAGCTTTTTGCATGGATGCAAAGTCGTGTCTAATTTTTTAATAATTTATATTTACTGAAAACAAGACCTGGGGCAGCGCGGTGGCGTAGTGAATAGCACAGCCGCCTCACAACAAGAAGGTCCCGGGATCGAATTCCGGGCCGGGATCTTTCTGTGCGGCGTTTGCATGTTCTGCCTGCGCTTGCGTGGGTTTCCTCCAGGTACTCAGGTTTCCTCCCACAGTCCAAAAACATGCTGATTAGGTGGATTGGTGATTCTAAATTGTCCATAGAAGTGAATGGGTGTGTGACTGGCGAATTGTCCCTCATTCTCTGTGTGCTGGGATAGGCGCAGCAGACCCCGTGACCCCGAATTTGGGAATAAGCAGGTAAGATGAATGAATGAATGAATGAATGAATGAATGAATGAATGAATGAATGAATGAAAACAAGACCATTCACCAGTGTTGTATAAGTGTGTATAAATGTAAGCAGACTTAACTTTTAGGAAACTAGGAAATAAAAGAATGAAAGACATAAGACGAGTTTCGTGCGTGTGAAAACCCTGAAGCCTGGTGTATTTATCTGCTTAAGATGATGACTAGAGCTTACGCTACTCAGACTTTTCAATCAATTTGGTCGAGCTTACATTTCAAAATGGCCCTGAACATTGCAAGTCACGCAATTTGTAGCTGAACCCAGTCATGCTTGGCTAAGGTTTGGGCTGCACTATGTGCCTGTACATGTACATGTGAGTCAGTTCTTTCTCAATACTATCCCTTTTCATGCTTTATGTAATTTCGGAAACTCAGAAAGTACCTTGAGTCTTCAGGGGTTTGTGCTAAAGAGGGAGAGGAGGGACAGGCAGTGTGCTTTGTGTGGCTTACCAGAAATCTGACTCCTGTGGGAACCTGCGTTTTCAGGTGTGTATGCATTTCTGCATGCCGGTTAACTGCGAATCAGTGTTCAACAAGGGAAATCGCTTTATTACTTATCACTAATTCTGATAAAAGTGGTTTAAAAAATTTTAAGTAGTAAAAAATAAGAACTTTTCTTAACAACTAAAAAATTTATCGTAGCTGAACAAAAAAGCTGTAAACAGGAAAAACAGGATAAAAGTTGATTTTATAACTGACTGGAAAATATACTATATTAACATGAGGGTTTTTGAAAGACTTGGTAATTACTAGTAATTGTGGTGTTATTAATGAGCAGAGTTCCCAGTCTCCCAGTCAAATCCAGTTCTCAGTCTTAGATGTATGTGTTAAACAACAATGGATTTATCATAAACAGGAGAAGAGATCATTTGAAAGATTCACACATATTCACCTTTGAAAGGGGTCATGATCTTTTCCAAGGTAATGAGAAAATGAGCCCCAGTAGTGGGCTCCTGGGCAAGAATTCTGGGTCAGATCAGGGGCTTTCTGGCTGGATCAGAGTTCAGCACTGTTTACATTACAACACAGGATATTTCTTTCGGGGCCGCCAAAATTGCTTGCTGTTCCCAGGCTTGGCACTCTCAGCCTCACAGTCTTGAAAAGGAGCATAAGCGCTCTCTTTTTCTCTTATTTATTCTTTTCTGTTTGCCTCTCTGTCTCTCTCTCTCTCTCTCTCTCTCTCTCTCTCTCTCTCTCTCTCTCTCTCTCTCTCTCTCTCTCTCCTTCACACAGTCTCTGCTCAGTCTTCTTGGGTCAAAGCCATTTTAGTGGATACTCTTATTTTCAGTACACACGAATAAGTAGTTATTCTATAAATGGAAGCAATTGCAATAAACAAAAGCTATTTTGTTGGTCCGGTGACAGAGTATATAAGTATAATTAGGGGGTATCAAAAAGTTTTGAGACATAACAACAGATGGCAACAAAAGGCAGCTTTCTGTGACTGTGCAGGTTTTAACCTTTTAACCATCCAGACACCAAAGGGTGCAATCAATAGAATACTTTCTGGTAGCACTTACAGTTATTTAAGCTAACTGCTAAGGCTAACCCATTGCAAAGTATTGTTTGCTCATGCGACATACTCAGTGTTTTCATGTTCTGTCTGCTTTCATGGTATTTGAGCTTTGCTCGTCTTAGGATTCTGATTGTTTACCTCATGTTTTGGATTTGTTTGCCTGGTTAATTTTGAATTACTGTGTACGGACTTTTTTTTTTTTTACTTTTGTCAACTTTAAAATGGATTTGTCAGAATCGTACTTCACCATTTTAAAGGAATCGAACAGGCAATTTGGAATCTTACTCCTGTGGGTAATTTAGAATCACTAATCATCTTAACATACATATTTGTGTAAATTCTGTAGTAGGAAACTGGTGTATCTGGAGTAGACCTACACAAGCACAGGGAGAACTACCCCAGCCCAGAAAACGAACCTGGGCCTACATACTGTGAGGCAACAATGTTAATTACAATACAACCATCACCATGTACTTCTTAATGACATGGTGACTCCTGCCTCAGATCCATTTCTCACTTTTCGGCATATTTCTATTAAGTAAATTGTCGTGTGTCAGTTCAGTGATTGATTCGTAGGTCCAGAGCAAAATGTGGCAGCAATGCACTGAAAAGCTGATTGCCAAGTACCATAGATAATGTACACAGAGAACTTTCATAGGCCACACAGCTAAATATGTGTCATCAATTACTGATTCAGTGTAAAAAGCTAAAAAAGTATACTTTTCTTTATGGGCACAATGTTGATGCGTAATTCTTCTTTCTGATCATTAGCAGTTTTCTATATTATCTTTGTGCCATTGACTCCATCTTGCAGTTTTGCTACCTTAATTGTGACAAACAGAATGCTGCCTGAAGGTGTGTGTAAATACCGACTGGGTTTACTTGACACCCAGACTGGTGCCATCTCTAAAGATCAAGCTGTAGAGTTTTATAATACAGAAAACATAATCATTCTTATTAAATATTTATTATGTATCCAAAAGTAAAGGTTTCAATAAATAGCACTGATTTATTATTAACTGTGTAAAAATGAAATTCTAAGCTGTGTCAGAAAGTAGAATAGTATATATCTATCTTCGAAGTAGCCAACCAGTCAGAGACCAAGAGCCACATTTTTTACTGTGTTACTGCAAAGAGGCAAATAATACACATGGGCACAAAAGAACATCACCCACCCCATTTTCTCACACACACAAACTCTCAGTTCAATCAAGTCCTCAAACTAAGATAGAATAATTAAACAATAATAAAAAAATTCAGCCCTATTGTTTCTTTCACACGTTCTGCCACTGATTCCGTCTTTAATTGCACAATATCACACAATCGTTAGACACAGACCGTGTAAATATTGCCAACTGAGGTTTGTCTTGTATGTCGTAGCTCTCATTCAGCGAAACACTAAAATACTCATATGCTTGAAGGTCAGAGCGCTACTGGGATTCTATAAGCCACTTTAATGTCCGATATTCTGTGTTCAATAGTGTGGTGGGACAGTTGGACGTTTGATTCCACACAAGAGCTAAATTGACATTAATTGATTATTTAAATGATCTACTGGGAAAACGCGCGTTTCACGAAAATACTATATTGAACTCAAGCGAAGTGAATGCTCACATTAAAAAAAACGACAAAAAACGACGTTCGATATGAACCTAAGAGCTGCATGACACCGGGCAAAGAGCCGCATGCGGCTCGGGAGCCGCGGGTTGGCCACTCCTGATCTATCTATACCTATCTATCTACATATAAATCTAAATCTTTTTATATACACATATTTTGTCTGTCTCACTTATTAGAGTATTTTCTCGAGTTTTGTTCGAATAGGAATATTCTTGTATCTTTAGCATATTTCGCGTGTCCCTGAGTGCAGGCGTTCAGATCTGCTAAAATACACATAGGTCTACTTAGTTTACTGAATCAATTTCTAAATTAGGCCTTAATTGTGATGCAGGCAACGCTACACATGACTATATCTGAATATTCTGTCAAAGCTATCAGCCCTATGTGCTCCAAACCTTTTACTGTTTTTCTATAGTTATATACACTTGTTAGTGTTTTTCTATAGTTATATAATATTTACATCAGTATGTTATTTAGTCTTTAGTCTATTTTCTGCTGATGATTATTTGGCCTGCCTGTCCTATTTGAAACAGCAGAATTTGCTTTGAATTGCAATGCGTGTCATTGTAACAAGGTAATAAACATTCATTTACATCCAGTGACTTGGATCCAGAGGTTAGCAGGAGAATTTACCTCATACACAGTGCAAAAACACATTCACACAATCACTCACACCTAAGAGCAATTTAGTATCAACAAACAAGAATGCAAGCCTGAATGTTTCGGATAAGAGCAATAATCAGATAACATCTCAGTGTTCCCAGATGTAATGAGATTATGGGAACGCTTCCTGTGTGACCGCAGTCTCGAAGCTCATGTGAGACCACAACAATCAGAGAGTGATCTGTCAGAAGCAAAGCGCAAAACAGGCGAGGTTGCATGAACAAAACTTGCCTGTCATAACCCGGTGCCATTTTGAAACCTGTACCTTTTAGGAACCCATATGGTCACAATGAGCCGGTGACAAAGACTTGGAGACAGTGGAAAACAGAATGAGTTACGTCATAATGGTGTGTCTAAAAACTGAGTGGACAGGCAGCCTGCAATACTACGGACCTGCCATATTAGTCAGCACTTTCTGCACATACCCAAAGCCTGGATGTCTTCAATCTTACTGGCTGTCGCTAGAAGAAAATTATGTCTTAAAGGTCAAGTATTTCTTCTGAAAAATTAGTGCATAGTCCAGAATCACTTCCAGGTCCTGAATTGGAAATCTTGGTTGCCGTGCAGATTTGAGCCTTCCGAATGGGTAAACATTACATAGATCTTCTAGATGCGGATAGTCCCGCAGCAAAATGTTAAAACCTATGCTTGAGGGTTTGGAGGAAAAGGGAAGCCTAGCCTCTTCCCGCATTATCAAATACTGCAGCAAGAAGAACCTGCAGTGTTTTTTCCGAGCACCAAGTGAGCTAGAGTCAAGTGAGATACAAATAGAACCATCTTAGACTTCTTTGTTAGCTCAGCCTGCACTGTGCCATGGCTGCAGTTGGGCCTGATCTGGAGGACAACGCAGCTGGTTGCTCTCATCATATAGATCAAGGCAAGAGTGGAGTATGCACAATCACAGGCAACCTACACATGTGTACACCTCTTTACCTGATAGGTTTTTTTATTTTGTTAAAGTATTTAATAATCCAAAATACAATCACGGTATGGTACACTGGTTACGTTACCAACCAACATTAATCCATTCAGTCATCTATACCTGGCTATAATCACCAACCTAATTTGGTGGACTGTGGGAGGAGTTCCTGGTGAACACCCGTGCTAGAATGGGGAGAACAACTCATGTTATAAGTCAACATTGCTATGCCACCGTGCTGCCATAACCCCCTTAACAATAAATATTGTTGATTTTGGTATTTCCTGCATTTAGTCTTCTTAGTATTGCTAGCATTGCTACCTGAATTGGTGGGAGCTTCCTGAATCATTATTATCTATGTCTGCTGAAGCCGAATCAGTGAGATTCATAAATTTTTGTGGAGCACAAATTAAAATATATCCGTTTCTTGGATTTTCCGAAATATAATGCAACCAACCACAGAGCTCATTGAAACACCCCGCCCCCCCCCAATGCTATAGATAAAAGTGACTAAACTTTTCATTTGTTTCATTGAAAATATTGAATATTTAGGATGACTATAATACTAAAGAAAGTATATTATAGTAATACAATGTTATAAATTCATAGGTGATAAGAAATATATTATAAGGCAAAGACATCTATGCTAACACTGAGTAAAATAATGCAATCTTTTTAATCATTAGTAAGTACATGCTATGACTGAGACACAATGTTGTACCACTGACCAAATCACACTTGATAAAAAAGTATAGCTGTATGTAGTAGCACATGCAGTGAAGGTGCACCACAAATTGATATGATAGACAATATTTGTTAAATGTTTGCCAGAGCCAAACCACGTCCCACTTTTTTCCAATATGACAATATTAAGCAGGTAAGAAGATGAATGAATGTGTAACTTGCAGGCTGTAGGCAAGTTGGAAGAATCCATGATACAGAGTTTAATTCAGGTGTTTATTTGGAAAGGGGAAGTGGAAGGCAAACAAATCCGAAAGGGTAATCCAAAGAGAAGTCAATAACAGAGCAAAAGTCAATAATCCAAGAATCACAAAAACTAGAGTTATACAGATTGCTTAGCAAGGCCTAGGGCAACAATACTTTGCGATGAGCCTTTGAAGGCCACCTGCTTATATAGGCGGACCACGGCCAAAATGGCCGCCTTAGAGATTGAGTTCAGGCGAGGGCGCCCTCTGCAGGCGGTCCTCCAAAGGCACAGTCCTTACAGAATGAATGAATGAATGAATGAATGAATGAATGAATGAATGAATGAATGAATTCACATTGCAAATGGCATATTCAAATCAAGCGTGTGAACACACGTGGTCCTATTCATGGAGGTAGGCGAGTCATGAAGTTCTGATGAATAAAAGATTGCAGAGCTAGAGATAAGGGATAAATGTGAAGTCAGTAGAAATAGAATCAAACAGAGAGAGAGATGAGTAAAGATTACAGCTGGAATGCTGCATGTTTGTGTTGTGAGGTGACAGTGTCTGCTCCTGGCAAGCTTGAGCTCTGGCGCCTGCTGCCCTCAATCTCCCTTCCAAATACACAGAACCTCTGCTGTTCTCCCGTTCTCTCGCACTCGGTCTGTCTCTCTTCCCCTCTCACTTCCCCTACATTCTATTCTGTGCCCTCGCCAGAGATCAGCTGAGGACTTTGAGTCCTGCGTTTCAAATTGCAACTCTGTAATTCACATTTCTGTACATTGGCCTAGAATGCCTTAAGAAATATTTAACAATGAAAAGGAAGTCGATTTTAAGAAGACCTATTGACTATTGGATCAAAAGTCAAGCTCAATAAATTGTTTCTGTATTCTAATTATGAGGGAAAGGTGCTATCCAGGTTTTCATCAATTCTTCAATTACCCATCTTAAGTCGGAATGCAGAGAACCAAGCAGAAACCTTTTAGTAAAACTTACAGTTCATTTAGGAAATCATGAAATATTCTCCCTGCGATGGACTGGTGACCCGCCCAGGGTGTACACTCGCCTCTTGCCCAAGGTGAGCTGGGATAGGTACCAGCCGACCGCTGTGACCCTGAATTAGGAAATAAGCGGGTAAGAAGAATGAATAAATAAATGAAATATTCTAATGAAATATGTAGTTTTTCCTTTCACGAAACTTTTATGTGTTCAAAGTAAAAGCTAAGATAAGAAAATTTATTTAGTGAAATAATCCTAAAGTAATATCTACATCTATAGAGAAATTGGTTGAATTTGATTTATACGATTTCCAGCATGGATGAACACGGAATGGTCTTTCCCTCTTAAAGAATATTTCAAGTTGAAGCCCATTAGAAAGATAAGAAACCTTAACTAATTCAAAAAACCTTAAAAAATGTTTTGCTTTTTTTTCCCTCTTATATTGCTTCTTAAATATATTATGGTCGTTTCCCACCCAATACCCAGAAAAACCTGTAAATTGACAGCCGCCAATAAGAGAGAGTAACACGCCAACAAACCACATATAGCTGATCATGCTGTGAAATAAGGCAGAAATAACACACTAGGAGGAAAATAGATTCTGTAGCTTACTTTATTTATCTCAGAGGTAAATACCTCCACTTTCTTCTACATTGTTGAGCCTTAAGTCTGGCATGGAATTTTGTTCACCTAAACAATTAAAATGATTTTCTCGAATGTGTTTGTGTTATATTTATTGGTGGAACATTCATTTATTCATCTTCTAACCCACTTATTCCCTAATTCGTGGTCACGTGGGTCCGCTGGAGCCTATCCCAGCGTACATAGGGTGAGAGGCAGGGGTACACCCTGGACAGTTTGCCAACCACACATAGATGAACAACCATTCACACACACATTCACTCCTATGGGCAATTTAGAATCACCAATCAACCTAATCTGCATGTTTTTGGACTGTGGGAGGAAACCGGAGTACCCGGAGGAAACCCACACAAGCGCAGGGAGAACATGCAAACTCCACACAGAAAGGTCCCCAGCCGAGGATCCCGGGACCTTCTTGTTGTGAGGCGACCGTGCTATCCACTGCGCCACCGCGCGCCCACCACTCTATATATCTCTATATATATCTATAAAAAAAAATTTTCACTGTTTTCCTTTTTGGAAAGCTTATAAGCATTTGTTAAAGAGTCTTTGTAACTCTTTGTAACAATCCAGTGTGTGCATTATTTTAAAAAAAACAATGTAAATAGCTTCCTGACACTAAGATGTGTTGCTTATGCACAGATATAATGTAATTCCACCACGTCATGTGGCTTTGCAGTAGAGCATCTATACTGCAGCTTTATTCAGATCAGCATTGGATGTGTCTTTGCATCTACTGCTTGTCATTCTCAGCAGAGTAGCAGGATGAAGAGAGAACAGTACCAAGTGTGTTCTGTAATAAACAAGCATGTTTAGCATGTATCCCCAACCTCAAGCTCCAGTGTCAGTTTGACTTGTTGTCTCATCAAAAAGAAGAACCTGTTCTGTCTGGTAGCTGTCAGACCTGTAACGGATGGTAGTACCAGGGGCGAGTAGCCTGCAGGCAGCTTGCTGAGAGTTTCACTCACTGTGTATTTCTCAAATCCAGCCTAATCGTTTACTTGCTACAATACTAGCTCATGTTTAAACTGTGATGCTGCATTCCTAACGCGTGTGTGTGTGTGTGTGTGTGTGTGTGTGTGTGTGTGTGTGTGTGTGTGTGTGTGTGTATGTGTGTGTGTGTGTG
>JAOTRA010000037.1:8284030-8299808 GCA_026260255.1 Pseudolaguvia tuberculata | reverse complement strand
TATATATCTATTTTCTGCCATTTACCAGCATTCTGCATTCTGAGGGTTTGGGAATTGGTTTAGGAATTGCCCCTTGAAACAGACAGTGACAGCAGCTAAGAACATCATCTGAGTCACTTTCAGACATTAAATAATTGAGAAAACAGACACGAGAATACCGATTATACAATTAATCTTGCTGCTTGTCTGTTTGCCATTTAACTATCTGTATGTGTTTTGTTTGTGTTGTCTGTTTTTACATTGTCCAGATGTCTAGATTAATGTTTGTATTTCCTATTTGGACTTGCACACATGCACTTTATGTTCTTAGATTACAGTATGTGTCTCTTTGTTGTTTTGGGTAATTCCATGTTGTTTTGTATGTAGCACCATGGGGTTATTGCAAAACATTGTTTCATTTCACTGTGTTTCATCTGCTATGGTTGTACGGTTGAAATGACAAAGCTTCATGAACTCTAACCAGGGTTCAGCTCGATCTTATTCATTCTATTGTAAAAGGCAAGTCAAAAGATACATTTATTGTCCAAACAGATTATTTCCTTTGTCTATTTCAGTGGTTATTTATATCTTTATTCAAATAATGATTTATATTTTATGTATACAAGCCCAAACATTTTCCTAATCCTCCAAAAAATAGCTTTTTCTTACAAATACTATGTCAACAAATTGATAAGATACAGGAAGAGATGTCACTTTCTCTCACTGTTAAGATGTGTGCAATCTCTCTCTGAGAAAATATTTTAATCTAAAAATGTCTTACACCAAGATGGTTTTTTTTAGGAAAACAGAAAGAATCATTGATCACACTTAAAGCAATTTAAAAAACATTTTATTAATGTGCCAAATTATGGCTAAAGTGTAAATTCTGTCTAACTCTGTTACCAAAGTTATTTCTACACATAACATAATTTATACAAAACAGAGCAGACTTAAAACACTCTAAAGAAATCATTTTTAGTTAATAGCATTAAAATGAAGTAACTTTTTATGGTAAGTGTGTGACAAGCACTAAAATATTAATATTGAATGTTTTCACAATGAATCAACCATGTGTGGCTGACATCTAAACGAACATAGAAAGATGAATAATATGGCTATGAAAACTTTTATACGTAACAAAAGGTTTAGAAAAGAAGACAGAATTCTTTTTCTGTTTTTTTTTTTTTTTGAGCTGACAGCTTCTCTTACCTTTTCTTTGGCAGCTTGTCGTGTCTGTTCATCCATCCACCTCAGGTTATCCAGTGCGTCTTTGAAAGCGGTTCGGATCTCGTTAATCATACCCTCGGCCTGCAGCAAGACAAGATGTTTTACATATCTAAAACATCTCAGAACAATGACTGCTGATTCAGGAGCAAACAAATTTGCTGTTTAAGGGAATATGAATAAAACCACCTTTATGATGCATGGTGTACAGAAACATAATGTAAAGCATATAGTGTAGTTCATGATACCACCAGATAGTGGTGGCAAAGAGTCACTAATGTAAATGTGAAATCTGAAATGACATCACTGATGAGAATCTCATCCACTTGGGGCAGTTTAATGTTTAGCAGTGACTGGTGGTTTTATGGTCTATGGGAAACTTACAATCTCCTTGCTGTGTTTGTCAAAAGTGGCTTTAACAAACAGTGCACCCAGAGCAAAACCCAGCGTGTCGTCTGTGTTTCCAATGCAGGTCTGCCAGCGAGGCGTGCAAGACTGTTTACACACAGGAAAAGGACAGACAAACAAAAATTAATTTCACCTAGTACCTACAGAAAGTACAAGTAATACAAATAATACAAGACCCAACCGAGGCATCTCCATTCACCTTTTTGGTGCCATAAAGACTCTCCAGTAGTTTATCCTGAGCGTTCTCAAAACGCTGGTCAAGGCTGGACACTCCTTTCTGAACCAAATTCCAAATCATGTAGTTATTCAGCAAACTGCAGCAAGAACAAATGGATACTGACTGAGTTACGATGATGTATGTGTGGTGTTAGCAAAACTGCAGCAAAGATCAGACCAGGAACATGGTGCATACTATTTATTCATTTATTCCTGACAGAAGTAGAAAGCAAATTAAGAATTAAGCTACAGTATATCTGCAGACAAAAAATATTCCACCATCAGACTATAGTGAAATGATTGAACATGTTCTGCAACATGTTTTAACCTAGTCACCCTTACTCCATATTTTCAGTGTGATGCCAGGAACAAGAACTTGCATGTTTCTATGCTCCAAGACAAGAAACGAGCTATTGCACAAGTTTGTATAAGTTACATGTACATCAATAATAGAATTATTTCCAATATCAAAGATCTTCACTCGTTTACATGCAATTTCCATTCCAATATCTAAGAATTGTTGAGTCATGATCACATGATTAAATCACAAATCATGTGATAAATAGCGGCGAGATGGTGTAGCGGATAGCACGATCGCCTCACAAGCCAAAGAGCCGGGGATCTTTCTGTGCGGAGTTTGCATGTTCTCCCCGTGCTTGCGTGGGTTTCCTCTCACAGTCCAAAAACATGCAGATTTGGTCGATTGGTGATTGCAAATTGTCCATTGGTTGTGTGTAAACATGCATGAACTAATGATAGAAATTAATATGGTATTTTCCTTGCGATACTGTGCACAGGAATATATTCTGCTATTCAAAAACATGAATAAGTGTTTTAATTAGCAAGACAGCAAATGTGTACTTCCATCTTTATTTTTACCAGTGAGACAAAGTGTTTTGGTTGGTTTGCGATGAGTGTACCCAGATAATAATTGTGTTTTTGCTTAATAATACAAAAATAGTTGAGTGCTAGTCTTTCTCAGAAATACACATACTTTCTGTCTGTCTTGTTGATGAGGTCAGAGACCTGCTGAAGGTATTCCTTAGCGTATACAACCACCGGCTCTGTATCATTCAGCTCGAGGGGTGAAAGAGCAGCAGTCAGATAGTCCAGCCAATCCACAGCTGGTGCGAGTGTCTAAGTAAAAGGGAAACAATATATAATGATTCTTCCTGGAAATAATATCCATTTCTTATTTCCCATGAATATTCCTATGCTACATGATTGACTGACTTTGTGACGTTTGTTGTGAAGAAAAGCCATTTAGAATGTCAAAGAGATTTACATGCAAGACCATGCATTTGGATGAAAGATTGGAGATGCAAAACCACTTTGAAAAGAAGGATGAAACCCTGTTAACCTCACTCACAGAACAACTGATCACACAGAGCTGAGTGAAATTCCCCAAGGACTTAGATACGCTTCTGGCTATCTCTGTTAAAAATGATGAATTTGCAGCTTTCACAAACATTCATAGACTCCTCTTAAAGAAGAGGCATGAAAGCCCAAAGCACAAATCTGAATCATGATTTGGACCTAGACAAATGTTCTCTACCATGATATTATTTTATTGCA
This sequence comes from Pseudolaguvia tuberculata, assembly GCA_026260255.1. Classification (NCBI taxonomy): domain Eukaryota; kingdom Metazoa; phylum Chordata; class Actinopteri; order Siluriformes; family Sisoridae; genus Pseudolaguvia; species Pseudolaguvia tuberculata. The sequence continues at coordinate 8,296,406 of JAOTRA010000037.1, read as the reverse complement.
TTTATATTCCGCTGCTTTGTTGTTTGGTGTGAGTTTACCAAGACAGCTCTGAATACAGTGTGAAGGCAATAAAGATCCCCTCCCCCTACACACACACAGGCAAGTTTGCATTTCAAAGCCAAACACGCAATTGCAACTGCCTAATCCTATTGGTATATTTTGGTAAAACATTTATCATCTACATGCATGCCTACATGTTTAAATATGCTCCTATACACATACATACGGCATTTCCCTTATCCTGGCTGGGAGAATCTGAGAAAAGATAAGCTTTTCTTTTTTTTTGGCAGTAGTCTTAGAATTAAAGATGATGATGAAAGTAAAGAAGCATGATTTCTTATTAAAGAGCCAGTAGGGATCGGTTTATTCCAGTAATACTGTGAGCCTTATTTGCTGCATAGGTTTCCTGAACACAACCTCCAAAACTGTATGGTAGATTTCAATTAATGGCACTTTAAATGAAACAAATAAAAGGAAATTGAAAGATGAATGCAATGTGACTCTAAAAGCTTTTTCCCAGAGGAAAAGCTTCATGCCAGCATCAAGGCTATTTTCATGGTAATTACTCATACTTTAAACTAATTCACCAAACATACTTGTGGGGGAAACTGGAGAACCCGAAGTAAACGCACACAAGCACGGGGAGAACATGCAAACTCCACACAGAATCAGAACCGAATCAAACCTCGGACATTTTTGCTGTGAGGCAATAGTGCTAACCAGTGTGCTACTTCGCTGCCCCTAGTAATTTTGCAAATTGAAAAAAAGGTCCTAATAATTATTCCAAAACCTCCGGAGAACCCGGGAGAAACTCACGCAGGAGCAGGGAGAACATGCAAATTCGAACCCGGGACCTTTTTGTAGCGCTAACCACTACGCCACCGCGCTGCCCCTTTTAAACAACAATTATTTAACAAATTATAACTGAGCAAAATTCTGCTGTCCGAGTTAGAATAAATCCTAATTTCTTCTTGTGAAACATGGATATGTCTGTAGCAAATGTGGTTGTCCAAACCTTTTTATTAAAAATATTAAAAATAATTAATCATCAAAAAGGATGAGTACAAACTGTGTATCAGTTATAAAAACAAATATAGGTTTATAACTTCAGAAACAGATTTAAGTAGACAACTATTTACACTGATTCACAATGATTGTAATTTATTACTGAACTAAATTTCAAACTTGTTCCTCTCAAGTTTTGGTTGCACACCATTTACACAAAACTCAAATAAATGAGGCAGCTAAAGAATGTAATAAGAAAAAAAAGTTAAGTTCTATTATTTATTTTACCTCACACATTCTTGTTGCCTGGCAATTGTTGCCATAGCAATTACAGGTCTTAAAAAAACAAGGAGACGCTGGTGTGAAGAGATTCTTTCTGAAAATGAAATTGTTATTTATAAAATAATTTCAGTGAAAATGAAGGAAGCCGAATCTGGAATCTGTTCTAAAAGGTCATGGCAGTCTGATGAACATCTTGTCTTTTGGGAGCTGATCATAGAGAAATAAATAATTTACTATCCTTACTGGTTAATAGTAAGATGTGTAATGGCAGTACCACATATCAGATGGAGCGGCACTGTGTCGTACTGGTTAGCACGTACGCCTCACAACAAGAAGGTCCCGGGTTCGATTCCTGGGCTGGGGATCTTCCTGTGCGGAGTTTGCATGTTCTCCCCGCACTTGTGTGGGTTTCCTCTGGGTACTCCAGTTTCCTCCCACAGTCCAAAAACATGCAGATTAGGTCGATTGGCGATTATAAATTGTCCATAGGAGTGAATTCGTATGTGTGAATTGTTGCCCTGGGATAGGCGCCAGCAGACCACCGTGAACCAGAATTAGGGAATAAGCGGGTAAGAAGATAGATGAATGATTGAATAAATGAATATCAGACCCACCATATCAATGTAATTCCATTAACACTAAATTCACCAAAATAAGAATCACACCTAATGGACCTTGATGAATTTTTCAATCCAGATTTAATCCTAAATTAGTCACTTTCCATAATCTATACTTTTCCAGGAAGTCCAGTTCATTGAGACATTAGAGGTTTACTGAAGTCAGGCACTACCAGTGTGTGTGTGAAGGGTTAAGCACAATGTGTTGTGTGAGGTTAAGATCAAGCATTACTATGTTGAAACAATGACAAACGCGACTTTTATTCCTTTTATATACTAAGCAATTAAGATGGAATCAAACTGAACAATCTGATTAGCAGATTAATATCTTAACCATTGAGTTAACATCTCCCACCAACCTTGATGTACCCTTTAATTCTACATATTAGTATCCTAAATCCAAATATTACAGCACATACAGACAGGTGAGCAAACTCTGTCCTGGATGGCCGGTGTTTTTCAGAGTAAACACCAATCCTCCTGCACCAGCCTGCCCACCCCTGTTCTATGGCAACAGTTTAAAAAAAGCCCAAGTCAGCCCAGTAAAGTCTGGTTACTTTAAGGTATATAGCGTAACATTAAAATATATATATTGCCTGTTTGACCGCCATTTAAGCGGCATGGGTTTGATCCAAAACGTAAAAAATAAAAAATTATGTTATTATTAAAGTTAATGTACTGTCTTTTCCCCTAATTTCTATTAAGGGATTCAAAGCCCAAAAAATAGTTTGACAACCTACAATTTTTTAAGTAAATAAAATCCATCTCCTCCACTCTCATCATGCCTCATGCACACACCTGCAGCTCAGCGATGGTGATTTTGTGGTAAAGTTTCTCTTCATCCCTGCGCTCGTCCTGGGGCACAGTGATGTTGGCAAGTGCAGTCTCAAAGTCCAAAATCTGTTGCATCTGACTCTGGGTGGAGTTTTTATCTCCTCCTAACAACAACCCAAGCTCCACCATGTAGTCAAGATATGCTTTCAATACCTTAAGACAAAAAGACATGAGCAACATAAGGAACAAAGAAATACAGTAAATTCAGATGTGGGAACAAATTGAACAGTTTGGAATTAAAAGTCAATCAGAGAATTATGTGATTCTAAGTAATAAATCTACACAGATCAGGAACAAAAAGCACACCACACTGAAGTGCATGCCCAGAATATGCTGCTCATTTGGAAGTCAGTGCCAATCCTGTCTTAGCAACTCTGTTATGCCTCTCACAAATCGGATAAGGTAATAAGATGGTAGCATGATAATTGTTTCAGATAGTTGCGTCTGATAAGAGTGGTGGCTGTCCACATTAAACTGTTCATAAAAGTTATTTCCTGAATAATCGCAGTGTCCTGATGCAGTGTATGACCCACTTGGATGTGTTTCCACTGTTGTAACTGATAGTATCAAGTCTTACCAGTTTGTGGGAATAGGGACTTAGCCTCATGCTTACAGCATCCTGCTGGCAAGGTAAATACTACTTGGCCAACATAATTCGAAAACTACTACTTTACTGGTTCCTGTGGCCCCTGCTGATACACAAAGCACTGAAAGAGCTGACAAACTGGCATTTTTGAATTGGCCATGGAGGCATTTAATCAGACCTCAGCAAGGCTATTTCTATTCAGGTAGCTGGGACATAATGGAGATTCCTATGATTTCAAATCCAGCCTCTCTGAGAAATAATAAATTTAGTTTACCAATTGTTTCGCAAGCTTATCTTTTCTACAGAAACCGCAAAGCCATCTTCTATCCTTAAGGTATATCCATTTCAGCTTGAAATCAAGGTTTGAAGAGGTTCGACTTTGCTCTTTGTCTAATTTTTTGATGATTGCGTGTTACCTGGCTACAGTGCTGCAGATAAGTATATAACTCATTCTTTGAGCTTCTTTATTAGTCTTCTTTCTCAAAAGTTGCTTTTGAAAATTTCAAAATTGCTGACACTAACATCAGAAAAAGTTTTAGCAACATAAACATCTGCAATGAATGCAACATAAACATCTGTAAACCAATTATGAATGCAATTTCTACAAGGTACAGTTTTGCATGAACCAGACAACAGCATGACAAATGCAACACTACAGCATTATTACTGTCCATATGCAGCAGTCTGTGTGTAAACTAAATTTGTGTAGACGATGCGTTGCGTACACAGGACATAACTTTCCAAAATCACCCGCAATGCGCTGCACTGTCTTTCTTCTTTGATTTGTGCATGCATGCACTTACTGGAGTTTGCAACTATGCATTTTCTATTATCTGATTGGCTCAATAATGCAATGCACCAGGTATATGTAACTTGCATTATTTTGTTCCAAGTCAGCAGGATTTACCATGTACAAACAGACAAATATAGAGACTTAATCTAAATACACAGGTTTAGCCGAGTTTTATGGTTTACTAATTACTCTTGGCTGAACTGTAGTAAAACCATAGGGGCTAGTTTAGCATTTCTGTAGCTCATAAATATTTTCGTACACCACTGAACTGACTTATTCCGCCATTCACTTTAAACCTAATACCATGTTAAGTATCAGATATACCAGCCCTTATGGTTTTACTACAGTTAAGCCAGTGGTAATTTAATTGTTTAACTATATTAAGTCTCAATATGCATGTTTGTCTACATCTATATTTTACACTTAAAATGTCACATACACTTTTACTAATATTACCCTGTGCATGTAAATTTTTTTCTTATTATTTGTATAAATTACATGCTTAAGAATTTAGACTCTGTTTTTTGATAATAGTAGATTTGGCTCTATTTCAGTGTCACTGATTAATATAACATACAAATAAGCAAATAAACAAAAAGGTGAGTATTTATTTGAACCTTTTTTTTATGTTATACATTGAATTTACAAATTTGGCCATATTATCCAGCTCTGAACGGATCTATATATTAAAATATGCACTAGACAAAAAACACATTTAGGATGCACACTGTAGAATGGGCTACCTTTTCATTAGTCTTATTGAGGTAATAATCCCTGGAGGGAAGGAAGAGACCAGATTGATCTACCTGTAAACCCAGATAGGAAAATACACACTAGTAAGCAAACATTAACAGTAATAATGGTTATTTAACATAAATATGATTATAATAACTATTATAATAAGATCTCAGTAAGCAAAAGCCATTTAAAAATAAAGAAGACAAGAATCTTAACATTATTTATTTGCATACACAGAAATAGTACAAAAAGTCAGCTTAGTCTTTATATTATTCAATTATTAACAGGCCAATTAATTGTATACCAAACGAGAATGAGATAAAAATGTACCTGAATTACATTACTGTTAGAGTTTTTAGGGTCCACGCTTACACCTATGGTAAAGAAAGGTTGGGCTCTGTATGGTCCTGAGATGGTCTTCAGCACTTCCATAAAATTATCCTTTTCCCATGGCTCAGTAATGTTCCAGCCTCCTGTCTGCAAAGGTGTATATATATATATATATAGCAAAAATATATAAAAAATAACTGTACATCAGTTCGATATAGATCACATGACTGCTTTAAGTCGAAATAAGGAGATGCAATCAGGTTCAATTATAGAGTAGACATCAGACTCTGAATGAAAATGAAATGCAATGAAATGCACGTCTCCTCAGAGAATACAAGTTCTTCAGACACCTGAGACGATTCATTCAATCAGTGTAACAAGCTCAGAAAAGAACAGACAGCGAGAGAGAGAGACAGTAAGAGAGAAATAAAGACTGCCAAATATCTCTCTCCAGTAGACAGATACGCATGTGAGTCGGGGGCTTTGAATAAAACAATTCTCACAAAAAGATAATAATCTCTGAATAACAGTTTAAAAAGCAACACAACTAGCTGTTCACTAGTTCAATATAATAGCTTCAATATAAATATAATATACATATTTCATTAGTGATTCATATAAATCTTATCCAGAGTGCCTTACATTTACCTCATGCCAAGCAATTATGGCTTTACTCAAGGGCTCTAGCATTGTTAACCTGGTGGTGCTAAGAGTCGAAGCCACAACCTTCTGCTGCCGCTTGGTATCTAATCTCCAGGTGGTGCTGGGAATTGACCCTACAATCTTCCCGTTTACAGTTTAAATACACCACTACATTATCACTTTTCCCCACAATTTGATTGCTGATCATGGAATGATTTTTGATGATTTCTGAATTGAAGTTTCTACAAAGAACTAGTTGCATAAAACTATTATATGCCGTGTGGTGCTTAGTGTAACAGTGTAAAAATCAACTTGCACATAGCCTACCCTTACAAATAACTTATTATTATTTAAAAATCAACAAACAAAAAGTAAGAAAGATTTCCAAGAAAATGTACTAAATGTATATATTGCAAAATGAGATATGTGAGCTGGATTTGATTTAATAGCTTCGACACAAAAACAATTATCAAAACAATTGAGCTTAAACTATCTTTTAGACAGACCGTTCCATCTTCCATCCCAAGGTAGACAGGCAAATAACCAGTCACATACATTCACTCCTATGGGCAATTTAGAATCACCAATAAACCTAATTTACATGTTTTTAGACTGTCGGAGGAAACTGGCGTACCCAGAGGAAACCCATGCATGTGTGCAACATGCAAATTCCGCACAGAAAAATCCCCAGCCCGGCAATCAAACCTAAGACCTTGTTGTAAGGCGACCATGCTAACCACTACGCCACCATGCCACCTCATATCCAGAAATTATCATGCAATAACAGGCCGACTCAGTCTGTTATTGTATGATAAAAATGATACATTGAATGATACAACGAAAAAGGGTGAAGTGGTAGCCTAATGGTTAAGTTATTGGACTAGTACCAGAAAGGCCGGGGTTCGGTTCCCACCTTCGTTAAGTAACCACTGTGGGCCCTTGAGCAAGGCCTTTAACCCACAATTGCTCAGTTGCAAAAAAAAAAAGCCCAAATGTAAGTCACTCTGGATAAAAGCGTCTGCCAAATGCCAAACTGTAACTGATACACAAGATAGATGTAGCTTACTAACTCTCTAAAATATTATATTCCTTCCTGGTAAAATGTGTTCAAAGGACTACATTCCTAGTTAGCACAGGCCCATGTCAACAGAATATGACAAATGAACTACATAAACAGGAGTAACAGAAACAGCAGAAATGGATTAGTTCTACATTTACACAGATAATGTACAGTCTGACAATCACAAGGGGAAAAGTTATCATCATTGACACTACATGTTCTTTTTCTATTAGGGAGATGCTCCTTGGCTTCAAACACAAAATATGTTTGGTGCACTCACCAGAAATTACAAGAAATGGATGGAACAGAGGAAATGTTACCTTTGTGATAAGATCGATGAGTGGCTGTGCTCCCAGATCTTCTATGCGCTGCTCATTCAGACAGGATAAGTAGTAAAACTGAGCTTTTTTCTCTGCTTCGCTACTCGAGTTAAAGGTGCCATTCTCTAAAAAAAAAAGAACAAGAGCAGTGATTAATTGTACAGTATTTGCTTTGTGATTGTAATTTCTGTTCAGTTCATAGTTGATTGGACAAACCTTGTCATAAACCTAAAATAACAGAAAACTCTTGAAAATCTTGAATATGAAGCTATGAACATTTAAACAAGAAAAAAAATCCTACTCGTTCCTTCTTTCTGTTTCTCTCATTAGTCTTAAACAAACGTAAAAATTCTTGTTTTTAATGCTGTTTGTAATGCAGGACTGTGAATAGCCATTGGGGATGTATCATTACTGAACTATAAAAAAATGTTAATTAGTTGTGTGCCCTGCGAGGGACTGGCGACCTCTCCAATATGTATCCCTGCCTCTCGCCCTTTGTTCTCTGGGATAGGCTCCAACAAACCCTGTGATCCCGAATTAGGGAATAAGCGGTTATGAAGATGAATGAATGGTAAATAACTTTTTTTTCCTCTGTAGTGGCGCCCCCTATTGACTGGTCGAAAATGGCTTAAAATTACCAGATTCTAATGGTTTACTAAAGTTTTGTTTTTACTCTCACTCTCACTAGTCTTCATTATAGATTTTTATGCCAACAAGTTTTTATAAAGGATATCAGCAAGAGTACATATGGACACACACACACACATATACACAGAAATATATTGTTTATAGTTATCCTGATTAAGCAGCACAGCTCATCTTTACAAAACTAAAAACACAAGATACCATAAAAGTCATGCAGAGAAAGACCAGATGTGCTCATGTAAACAGCCAGCTGCCATATGAATTTAATGACAAAAAATTGTGTGTGTGTGTGTGTGTGTGTGTGTGTGTGTGTATAAACAGGGCTAGTTTTTCTTTCGTTTACTCATCTTCTTACTTGCTTATTCCCTAATTCGGGGTCACGGGGGCCTGCTGGTGCCTATCCCAGCTCACATAGGGCGAGAGGCGGGGTTACACCCTGGACGGGTCACCAGTTAATCACAGGGCCACAAATAGACAAACAACCATTCACACACACACATTCAGTCCTATGGACAATTTACAATCACCACTTTAGAATCATTACTGTGGGAGGAAACCTGAGAAACCCACGCAAGCACAGGGAGAACACGGGACAAATTTTTATTTTTTTTTTTAAACAAAACATTTTTTTCCAGTGCTGAATATAGTACCGCCTGTTTGTTGTCCTCTACAAGTGTTTGTCATGATGATGCATTTTGTAATTGTCAGAGCAGAAAATGGTCATGTTTTGTGCTTGTGTATGTTTATAACCAGCATAATTCCTTTTCTTGGGGTTTGAGGTGTAGCAAGAGAAATGGGGAGTTGGCTGAAAGCAGGCACATCATGGTTACACCCATTAGGAACTGTTACTTTCAGTGTCCAACTGTCTTGCCTCCTCTAGTGTAATCACATTAAACCACACAAGGTGGAATTTTCTTCTAATAAAATGTGCATGCCCACAGTCCCAGACCAATTACTGGTCAGCAGGTACAGGCCAGTGAAGATGTGCCAGGGAGACAACAGCAGAGAGGAGGAATGAGAGATTATTCAACCTTTCTGTGTTGGCATTCTGCCATAAACTATACACATAGCAGTTGCAGCACACACAATATTTGTTTTTTGTCAGTCTGACAATAGAATACAATCAACCAGGTGCATCAGCACAATGAAACCATATGACCCCATGGTCTCTTTTAGGTCATTGTAGAAATGTACTGTGTAGTTTGTACTTTGCTGTTATATTTGTACCGCCTATTGATTTTATAATTATCTCTGGCACCCTATGCCTAACCACCTTTCACCAAGATTGTCATGACCAACATACTTGACTTCACTCATGACATATGTACAGCAAATCTGCACCTCTGTTCAAGCACATCATCTTATTTGTATAAGAACTGAACACTTATAACATGCTGGAAGGTCTCCATCATCTATAACCCACAGTAGTCATCATCCATGATTTCCGGCTAGAATGTCAAATTTGGACCAAAGAATATTTTTCCATCTTCAATTAATCTATTTTAAATGAGTTTTGGCCCACAGGACATGATGGTGCTTCTGGATCATGTTTAAATAGAGCCTCTATTTAACAAGGTAGAGCTTTAGTTGCCATCTTTAGATGGCACGGGGGATTGTTTTTGCTGACAATGGACAACAGGAACACTTCTAGGAACACTAAGTAAGATGCAGATGAGTGCTGCAGTGTCATTAAAGACCAGTCATCCAACAAGGTCTTTGGTCTTGTCCCTTAGACACAGTTTTCCAGTTTCTCTGAAATTTTTAATAATGTTATACACTGTAGATGATTAGATTTGCAAAGCTTTTGCAATTTGACATTGAGGAACATTGTTTTTCAAGTAATCCTCAATCTTTTTAAAGAATTTTCATAGATTCAAAAGTCTGTCCATCTTTACTTTTGAGAGTCTCATTCCTTTTATAGATAATTATTTTAAAGATCTGATGTCCTTTAACTTGAATAGTTTCTAAATGTTCTCCCAACTGAATCCTTATTTAAAATGTCAGCCCACTGTCCCAATTCTTTTGAGAATAGTAGGAATCAAATTTGAAATGAGCTTGTTTACTGGATAAAAGTGTAAACATTTGTTCTCTGTGTTCTATTTTGAATAAAAAAATATTGGCTCATTACATTTTATTAATCATTTAACGAATTGATTGACTTAATTTTCATTTCATTGGAGAAAAACTTTAAGATCAGAAGATGATTTTGAAATAATACATCAAAATTTCAGCTTTTGTTTCATTTTATTTACATCTGGAAATGTTCATCTAGATTATGGTGTGCCACAAAAAAGTACCACTGGTTTGTTGCATGCACACTTTAAAGCCTCAACACATGTGACTGTGGGTAGAATGTAATTGTACGCTCTCTCTCACCTAGTAGATGTTTAAGAATGGCCTGGTTTTGATCCCAGATGCTGTTAAAGGTGCTCCAACGTGAGCGTCCATCAGGAAGTGGGTTTTTGCGAATCCAGCCTCCGCATGCATACTGGTAGAAATCCTGACATGGATCAATTGTACGGTCCAGAGACTCCACTATCTTACTGGCCACCGTGACACAAGCCTCCGTTAGACACAGACTAGATGAATCTGTCATAGGGGAACATTAGCAAGATATAGGCTAATATACGAAGGCTCATATTTCTTTCTGTTGTTCTTTTAATTGGCACAACTGCATACAAATGGCAGCCTGGTGTACCAATGTGAATGAATTTGGACAAATCAGGCAAAGAGATTATTTGACACTATCAAATAATGTTTGGATACAATTACAGCACAAGAATAAATACAATTAATTATATGAACAAAAGATTTTATTAGAATGGAAAAGTCTAATCATATGAGAAAAGGATGGTCAACCTTATTTATAATGGTATTTATGAACAATGCTTTTAGTTGCAAATTCTAAAAGTTAAGTTATTTAAGTAGTAGCACAGTGATTAAGGTGTTGGACTGGAAAATTGAAAGATCAGTGCTCAATCTCCAGAACTTTCATCTTCTCTCACGGCTGGGCCCTTATGTCCCAATTGCTCAGTCGTACAAAAGATAAGTGTCAGCAAAATGCCGTTAATGTACGGAACTGCCTTTCATTTTTTTTTACCATCGTAACAAAAGTACATTTTTGTTTATCATTCCTGGAAATTTTTTTGGTCAACTTAATTTATCAAAACATTTTCAGCTGTAGACCTCCTGCTGACTGGCTCAACATCCTATAATGATTATTTTTGTCAAGCATTTACTGAAAAAGAAAATGCTTTATTGAAAAGATAAGAATGTAACAAGAAGCCTATCCAAAGTATTACTCAAGCTACTGCATGAGAAACAAATGCTGCCAATTACGCTTCCTTCTTCCACACACTTTTCCTGTCACCCAACACAACTAAGGTGCATGTAGTGTAGCCAAAAAGGTTGTAGATGTGGTTGGCTTACCATTTTTGTAATGAACTCCCAGGATAACAGCACATGCAAAAAGTGATAACAGAGAGGCCACAAGTAAAGTGGCCAATACCATCTCCAGCTGAGTCCTTCGTCCTAATCCACCACACAACTGGATCCCACCTTTCCGAAAACCCACCTAAGGCACAGACACGAGCATTAGTAAAACAAGTAAAGAAGATAAAAACAAACGGAATTAAAACAATGTATGGCTTTGTAGCCTATGACTGCATTAACCAATAAATGTAACGCATTTGTGAACACATTTGTCCTTTCCATCTAATCAGTTTTAATAACGTTTATGTAAAAAAATTATTATTCTGTCTAAAATTTATTTGATTCTTTTATACATTTGTTCTCTAATTCAATGTATATGAGTAACTACTATTTATAGCCAGGAGATTTTGCAAAAGAACGTTTTACACACCCATGAACAGATGTTTTCCAGATACTGATGGACTGCACAACGCTCAATATAATATTATCGTCATTCTTTTAAAAATTAAACCAAAAAATCCTTCTGTGAAAAACACCTCTGTTAAACACCCTTATGTCTCATACATCTCTTTTAACAATATTTGACATTTGGCATACATTTTATTTCACTGAACGTATATATGCAGAGGCTGCAAATATAGAACAAGGACGTGAAATTCTTGGGACGTGTCACACCTTGCACACTGCTCTTGGCTACAGAACAGCATTGAAATACTGCACAAGAAGTGGCTATATCAAGCGTTTCTCAAATATTTTTGACCAGGATCATGTGATCAAACAATCTTTTAGATAATCACAGTACTTTTTATTATGCCTTTTAAATTGTAAAATTAAAATACAATGGCCTTTAGTTAGTACAAACAGGTCAATAAGGTACAGATTTTCCCTAGCAGGAAAAAAGCATTTACATGAATCCAGGGTCACGGGGATCTGCTGCGCCTATCCCAGCGCACATAGGGCGAGAGGCGGGGGGTACACCCTGGACGGGTCGCCAGCCCATCTCAGGGCAACAAACAGACAAACAACCGTTCACACACACATTCACTCCTATGGACAATTTAGAATCACCAATCGACCTAATCTGCATGTTTT
>JAOTRA010000037.1:8240472-8259917 GCA_026260255.1 Pseudolaguvia tuberculata | reverse complement strand
ACACTCGCTCACACTTTACACACACTCGCTCACACTTTACACACACTCGCTCACACTTTACACACACTCGCTCACACTTTACACACACTCGCTCACACAGCAGGCTGCACAGCACTAAAAGAGAGAATAGACATACAACTCTATGCTCCGACACGTCTATTTACAGGTCCCTGCTTCCTGCACGATGTCACTAGCATTGTGTCTTACAGAAATGGTTTAAAGAAGCCTGAATGTGCAATTACTTGTAATATTTTTCCAGTGAAAGGGTTTGTGTAAAGAAGGAAAAAGGTGTTAAATTGAAATCTAATTATTATATTTCTATACACACACACACACACACACACACCACACACACATTACTATCTGAGCAGCCCATTTCCCTGTTCTGAACCTACCTTTACAGAGAAATGTCAAGCAACCCTTAAGATGTTCGGAAGGTAGTGCGACATGGGAGAAGCGATGGGCCACCTCACGCAAGTGTGTGTTTGAACGGATTGGGGGACTGGGATGCAAGTGATGGACATCGTGCAGCTCCGGTGAGAAATCCAGGCTACTTGGTCACTGTGACGCGGAAGGTGATTCGACCCAGGAACTTATCACGTTCATCGTTGTTGCGCAGGTCAGAGCCCTCTACTTTACACTCTATGGTCAGCGGTGTTTCATAATCCTGTTCACTTAGCTTCAGCTTCACTGCCACAAGTGGCTGCACATATTTAGTCTACAAAATATATAATAGAAGTGTTAAAATCATGGATATTTATATATTTTGGTCTATGAATTTTACAATTAAACATATTAAAAACATGTTAAAAAGATGCCCACATGTTTAATTATATCACTGGGTGAAATGGAAGTAACAAAAAAAGGAAAAAAAGAGTGGGGATTTCTTTTTGGCAACAACTTATAACAGAAATGCTACTATCTCAAACAGCAAGTCCATGCTGATTATTCAGCAGTTACCTGTGAGTGATGCATATTGAAGTCATCTCTTCTACTAAAATTGATTAATTAAATTAAAAAAAAAAAATAGAAAACAACCGCCAGTCCTTTAAATTAAGAAACCCTGTGGTATTTGAAAATGAAATCACGCTGTCCGCTTTTAACCACCATAGGATGAGGTTTATTCCATATTTTTTGGGTTGTGCAACATTCATGGAAACCGTTAAATAAAGCAATGCATAGATCATTAGAACACTATGATGAGTGATTTGATGATTTACTAAGATAATAGCTCTAGTTGAGTAGCGTGATTAGCATGTACAACACCAAAATGACAGATATTACTAATATTACTGTTCTCAGAGCTGATTCTGAATCATGTAATCATACTTACATGTGCTTTTTTGCCATAGTAGGGGAAATACATCTTATCAATGTGGCCCTCGGTTGGGAAATACTGCATCTGCAGAGGAGTTTCTCTCTGAAATATAAAGCAAATGAAGAATGGGATTCTGCTTTGATTCCTTACTTAGCAAGGCACTCGATATGTCCTGTGCTGTTGCCTATAGCAACAGGCTCATTTCATCAGTCTAGCTGAGCTGAGCTGGTTGATGGCCAGGTGACACATTTAACAATAGGTTATTATTCTTGACAAACAGTCAGTAACATACAATACCCACTATCCCACCCCCAGACACTCAGTTTCTCATTCATGTACAGTACAGCAAGGCAAATCCACAGCTCAGCTTCAGTACATGCATCTCTCCTCTTGTGATGCACAGACACTCCACTGACATATACACTACCTACACTACTTTTCTCAGAAAACACTTTATATTACACTTCACTGATTAATAGTGAACAAAATGATGGAAGTCAACAAATACTGTTCCGCTAGCTTTCACAATATTAAGAACCATGATTTATTGTGAAATAAAAAGGGCAGAAAAACAAACCATGTATTAGAAAATATTTTCATGCCATTTTATGTCACTTTCTTGCACTCTTCTATTGTTTTACTATAATCCTATTTTTATCTCAAAAAGAAAGCCTAAAAGGTTAAAATGCAAATCAAACAGGTTTTAATAAAATTCATTTGGTTAATTTTAAGTAATATTTGTTTTTACCAGACTTTTTTAGAGACCATGTAACAAGCTGAATGAACTACAGCTCCTCGTTTAGAAAAATTGTTATATTTCTCTGAAGGTTAAAATCATCACATAACCAATAGGAACTTTTCATTTAAATGTAGCTCATATTTTGTCAATAATTCATGTTTCTTGCTGTATTTCCATCATATTGGAAATGATGATAAGCAGCTACTCGGTAAGCAGCAATAAAAGTGCAGCTTATTAAATGCCTCATGGGACTTGCGTACTAAGGGTTAAGCTTAACCTTGTCATTAGATTATGACATGATTATGTGTAACAGGTAGAACGTGTGTGAAGGTCTTATAAATATACACATTACAATACATTTACAGCAGATACCCTTATTAAGAGCGACTTACAACTGAGCAATTGAGGGAGGGTTAAGTGCCTTGCTCAGGGGCACACAGTAGTGACTTGGGTGGTGCAGGGAATCGAACCCCAGTCTTTCTGGTATTAGTCCAACATAACCACTAAGCCACCACTTCCTACACTTACTCATTTAAAACTATTAGGACACCTGACCATCATAACCTCTAGATCTTTATTTCCACTTTATATACAAACGTGGCTGTGGCCTGTTTCTCATTCAACTAAAAATGATTTGTGAGTTCAGGCACTGATGTTGGGTGAAGAGGCCTGAGTTGTGCAGTCAGTGTTCCAATTCACCTCAAAAGGTTAAGCATGGTTGAGGCTCAGCTCTGACCACGATATGTCATGACAATGGGGTTTTATAAATGAATAAATAAAGAAACAAATAAATAAATATTTCTGCCTTCAGTCAGACCCACCTACCTGAAATACGTCAACAAGTACAGCTTTTTTTCTTGTTTATTTCTCCTTAAAAAAGCCCAAATTAACCTAAACACCTGTGTATATTGCCCTGTTTGCCAAATGCCAAATATAGGTTTAGGGATGAAATGGATCATCCCCATACATAATGTCTCTTACTAGATTAAGCAACACAATTCACCCATTTATATAATTTATAAATTCATCACTTGCAATCTTTGGGAAAAGCACTAAAGAGCTGAAAGCATTGGAGCAACCTGCAGGAAACCAAGTGCTCAATCCCTATTGCACCTGTTGAGAATGTGAAATCAAGGGAGCAGTATGAGCACAGCCTGTTTCCTAAAATGAATAAAGCCTCTTCCTTTTATCAGAGTATACCTTCAAAAGGTTACTACTGTTTGCAATCAAGTGAAAATGAGAAGGGTGTTAAAGCCAGGGAGGACATTAGAGTGGGTCTACAAAGGCATGTAGGGTGACTAGTCAGTTTTCCCCAGCTAAAACTGAAATGTTTCATAATTTTGTTTGTAAGAATATTAAATCAAAATCAAACTTCCACTATTTCTATTTTTAAGAACAAACGGTGCTTAATCGAATACAATGATATAGTAGCTGGTCTTTGTGAACCAAGTTATATAGCTACAGTAAAGAAAACAGTATTTGTTCCCATAATCATTTTGTATCTACTGACAAATAAATGATTAGTCTGTAAGAACTGTAAACTTTTTCTATTTAAATTACAGTGAGATTCTTTTAATAAGTGAAAAAAGTCTCAGATGTCTTATATTGGTGCCTCTAATCTCAGTTTGTTCACTTGTCCACAGAAGCAATCTATCCAAAACTCAAAAGACTAAAAACCTTATGCACGATCAGAAACATGATTCTAAAACTACACAAAATAGTCGTCAATCTTTTTCGTTCTAGGGTTCCATGCTTGATCTTACCTCATGGAGTTTCAATGGTCATGAGAATGAAAGGAAATCAGCCCAAAACGGATTGACTACTATTTTGTTTTGCTTCCCTCTGCAAATAATTGTGCCAACTGTTGTAGCACATTTTAGCCTTGTGTAGTTTCAGAATCTTGTCTCTGATCTTGCATAAGGTTTTTAGTCTTTGCCATGATGGAGTTTGGAATATCATTGATTGATTGCTTCTGTGGACATGTGAACAAACTGAGATTAGAGGCACCACCTTTAGGATGCCAATATAAGACATCTGAGACTTTTTTCATTTATTAAAAGTCTCTCACTGTAATTTAAATGGCAAAAGTTTACAGTTCTTACAGACTAATCATTTATTTGTCAGTAGATACAAAATTTACTCAGCAAAAATGTCCCAGCTCTGAAAAAGGTGCGGCAAGCATGAGAATGTAATTGCTTTATTTTACTTTCTTTAGCTGGGGATTTTGAAGGTATACATTCCATAGTGTCTTGCATGAGGGAATAATAAAGTGGCAGACACAAGCAGTAGAAAACAGGAGCCAAAACTGAAGCAGCAATGTTATGAAAAAGGGTCAGAACAAGGTCCCTGGAGACAGCAGTAGGGCTGGGCCTCAATTCTTACCACAAGTGAACTGCCAAGGCAGCATGGAGAGAGACCATATACAAACACATGATTGAAAAACAAAATGAACACACACACACACTTTTTTAAATAAACACAAAAACCCCAAACATGCCTCACAAACATTGAGTAGAAGTTGCCTAAATACATGCAAAAAAGTGGTAGGCTTTACCTTTGCTGTGCAGTTGACGTATGGCTGTCCTCTTGGCATCAGACCTATAATCTACATACCATGGATTAAAAAAAGATTAAGTTAAACTTGGAGTATTAAAATAAGTGAAAACAATAAAAAATAGTTCAAGACATCGATTGAGAAATACAACTACAGTTTCACAGGAAGAGGATAATGTGGTTGTACGTTTGTGTATCTGACTACATGCGAGCAGAAAACGTTTCCTTTTTTTTATGCTCAATATTTCTTCAATGTCACAAAAAGAAACATCATTGGTCAAAGAAAGCCAACCATTTATTACATTCACTTAAGCTGGGGAAACTGGAAATAAAGCATATGGACGTCATACAAAGTCTGCTGAAGTGGGAATAAAACCCCCAACTTCCAGAGGTGTGAGGCGGGCGTGCTGAGCAGCTTTTCAAAAGGAAGACTGGACTCAATCCAAGTACATTGAAATTCTTTTCTTTGAGGTTTATTCGAAAGCTCTGGTCCAAGTACAAAGTCAACTCATAAAGCCAAAATAATTTGCCAAACATAGAACTCATAACCTTCTAATTAGCAACTCAAGCTTGTAAACACTGAACCATTGCTCAGAGAAAGTCCTACAGACAAATGACAAATATCATATTTGGTTATTGTTTCTAAGTAAGAATTTTAGGAACAAATATTTGATATTGTTTTAATGAATAGGGTCAAACAGTTTGCTGAAATAAAATTTTTCTTTGACAGAAAATTAATGCGTGTCTTTTGGACTTACCCGATTCAACTTGAGCAACACACAGGGCTGTCCGTCGCCATATCCGAAGGTCGTATCAGCCAGACCAGAACACTGACGCAGTTGACTACGCTTGAACTGGCAAACCTTTTTCTCTTCAGGAGTGTCCTGCACAAAATACTGGCCTTCTGGGCATAGTACATTCTGTTCCTGAAGTGTATCATTATAATCTGTGTGAAAAAGAGATGGTTGGGAGTGAGAATAGTAACAACCCATCATGCAGCTCAAAAAACAATGCAGTGTAAATACATCAATGGACCTTGCTGTTGGACAAGTGCTAGTTTTCAAACCAGGACGATTTGCCATGTGACCGCACAACAGCGTGTATTGTACATCCATTGCCAAACTTCGTTGTGGCGAACTGGTGCAAACAATAGATCTAGGTCAGTTTCTAAGAGAAAATCCTCTTTTAGGTCCATCCTTAGAATGTATCAAGCAGTTACCTCAAGTTGTGGGAAGATACAAGCCATCTAGTATTTTTGATTTACACTGAAGACAGTACCGCTAAGGTGCACAACACACCTAATACCACTTTAAAATGGCAATCTTATCCTTCAAATCTTTTTATAGAAAGCCTGGTAGAAGCAGTACTGAATGTGCCAAGAGCTCTGAGGTGGACAGGCAATGGTCACCGGCAGCTGGAACTGAATGGCAGCTGTCTTCAACAGACTCCTGTGCAATAGAGCTGCTCTATTTAAGGACAACACTGCACACCCCATCCAGACAGGGGCCATGCTAAAAATTGCCTTCTTAAAACCATCACCACAACAGCAAACTGCATCAGTCAGGACATTCCTTCTTTTAACTGTGAAATGTTCTTCACTTCTCAAAGAGGAAGAGCTGTTCATTCACTCACAGGATTGGAGCATTTTCTTACTTGGTCACTGGGTACAAAAACCAAATAACCACAGCCTGGATTATTTATACTTTTGCAATAACCCTTTCAAAAATGTTTAACAACAGCAGGCAGTTCAACCTCACTGAATGGGAAACCCATAAAGCACTGAAATGATATGCCATAAGAAATGAAATCTTTTACTAAATCACAGAAACTGTTTCATTACAGCAGGAAAAGCAGGACCAGACATCCTTCTTAATTTAGAATTTGGAAATGAATCTAATGGTTCAAATGGTGGTAGATGCAAAGCCTGTCATATTATTTTCCCAAATCCAAAAAAGGAAAAACACAATCATTTACTTTTACAGGTTTTTGGGGAATTGTAACATGACTGACTGGATTGACATAGTCAAGGACTAGTATTCCCTAGTATTATTCTGCCACTTTGCCGGTTGTACCAGTTGGCTTTTAGAGGGAAAAAATGTTGAAACCGGTTAGTAGCAACAACGTTGTTAATACCAGCATCAGAGCAAACAAAGAAATACTAAAATATACAAATATACTTATAACACAATAGAAATTTGATTCCTGACGCTGATAAGACTGGCATCCTGCATTGCACAGCTGTGTTTGGTTTTTAACTGTAGTGTCTGTTCTTCTGTGAACCTCTCATCACAGATCAGCAGCAACAATCAAATTTCATTTATTATGCAAGATAAAAACATCAAAACCAACATGGGCAATTGACATAACCTGCACAGTCACAGTCAACTCAGAATATTGAAGTGACTATTAGCTTTTATGGACATTTCAGAATGGATGTCCCACTTCAACTGTTCTCCATGAATTTGACTCTGGAGTTCCTAATGAGCTCTCTAGTGTTCTCTTGTAGTTCTACATGTTCTACAAAGGGAGGCAGTACTCACCCAGAAGGAAGTTCTCTAGTTCCTTGACATATTTGTTGTACTGCTGTGGGTTAGAGCGGTTTACTGTAATGTCCAGATACTTGGGCCTAATCATCAGACCTGTTAACACAACAGCAACAATTTATGTCAATACATTTATATTATTCATATCAAATATTTAATAGAAACACTTTACTTAAAAAAAAAAAAAAAGGATAAAATAACATTCAGATTCTTAGAGAAACCCTGTAGAAAAAGCCTTGTAAAATGTTGATACAGAGTTCAGATTCTTTATGGGCTCCTATTATTCACTTGTTCATTTTGAACAGCTGCAACAACCATAACATTTAGACAAGCATTTGCATAATATGCATTTTCATCATCACCTGCATCATTTTATTTTCATAGAGTTAACAATCTCAACTTGTAAATATGTCAAAAAAGGATAGAGTACAATTACTACAGAACAATGACTACATGATTATGGTAACATTACGTAAGCTTATGAGCCTAAATTCCTTCTAATTCATGTCTGCTCTGAAACCTGAACTGAAAGATTAATGTTAGGGAAAAATCCATGTGCATTAGCAAGAAGATGGGTTCTTAAGTAACCACAAAGTGCTCAGAGCCCTGTACTGTTAATGGTATTTAAACCACAAGAATTCCAATGGCTACAGTCTAATGGATGACATACAAATCATCATGGTCCTGTAGGAACTAGTGCATTTGTACACAGTCTGTAGTGGAAAAAGTTTGTGAGAGTGTTACCTGGGTTAGCGACTCGGTCCCTGTACCTAGGAGTGTAATCATCCAGTGTTTGCAGCATCACCCACATGGTGAGAGAGAACATCCCGGCAAGAAAGCCATAAAAGACCACATAGAAGAGGAAGATGAGAGCTAAGAGGACGAGAAAGAAGAAGAAAGAGAACTTTGTGTTTTTGAAATAATTAATGTTGACTGTTGAAGCTAGGGCAAATCGGGACACGAATATACAGTCCATCACTGTAGTTGTTGATTCTAATTCCATTCTAAAGAGCAAAGCATTCATCAGTGCCTTCTATAACTATTATTCTTTAAAGAATGTAAGAAAAAGCATGCAAGATGTTTAGCTAAGATGTTTAGCATGCTCACCTATCATATTTGACAGGAGAGATATAATACGACTTTCTGGAAACACTTAGCCTAAAAACACTGAACTGTAGTGTTATGACTACATTTCCCCAATTATCCAAAGCAACTGAGTCTAATGCTAATGCTGAATTCTACAATCCGGTTTCCCCTTCTCTTCCCCCACCCCCCTACCCCCGGGTTTTTGGCACTGGTTTATGACCATCATTAAAGTAACGATGACCTAATACATAGGATAAGGCTCCACAATTAAACATCAATGGGCAGTGCTCAAATGGGTAAGGTGCTGATTTGTTGATCGGGAGACCAGGAAGACCTGAGTTCAAGCCCCAATAGCGCTAAGAAAGACTTGGGTTCAAGTCTGCCACCTTTGGGTCCTTGAGCAAGACCTTTAACCCTTCCTGCTCCAAGGGCACTGTAAGATTGCTCACCCTGCATTCTATTCAAAATGTTTGATGCCTAATATTACTAACGCACTTCAATCACTTTTTGTTTATTTCAGTAGATACATCGTTCCATAACTTCCCAAAATAATTTATCCATGTTGTTATAATAAAATTGAAAGCCAGTGAAAAATGTCATTATCTTTGCAAAATAAGTTAAAAAAAAAATGGTTAAGATATTTATGCAGTCAGGTGTAGGCTTGAACTGGATTATAATGCATGCAGTAAAGTTCATATTGACTAAAATAAAACAATGAAATTCAGTTACAAAAAGGGAGCAAGATATAAAGAAGGACGAGAGAGACTAAAGGTACTTATAGATAAACTGAAGTAGTTTGTTGCTCCTATAAATAGCATGTGAGGGAGGACAGTTAAGTAAAGGAACAGCAGTGGCCTGGAAGAAGACGACAACATACCCACCCACACCATTTTTAATTTGTATCTCATTCACTTCCCTGCGTTAAATGTTCCTTTCCCAGATGCTATAAAAAAATGCAGCTTTAAGGAACATGCTATCTGTTAAGAATATACACAACCTGTTAAGATTTTTAGCATAATACATACTGATTTTTTAACAAACAATGTGTGATGCAAGACTGCAGAAGTAGTAGTGCGGGTTTTTATCCTCTTTACAATGGTAGATCCAGAAGTGAATATTTTATATATTAGCACTTGACTAATTGCCAGATTAAATAAGCCAGCAAAACTAAAAATTAAGTATCGCATGATTTCCTCCAGGTAATCCGGTTTCCTCCAATCTTCCAAAAACATGTACATTAGGTCGATTGGTGATTCTAAATTGCCCATAGGAGTGAATGTGTGGTTGTTTGTCTATGTGTGGCCCTGCAATGGACTGGCGACCTGTCCAGGGTGCACCCCTGCCTTTTGCCCTGTGCGCTGGGATAGGCTCCAGCAGACCCCTGTGATTCCGAATTACGGAATATGCAGGTAAGAAGATGAATGAATGAATGAATGAATGAATAAATGAATAATAATAGAAAAGCCAGTATAAGATTAGGCAACATTATCATCATCACAATAACAGTGTTATACAAAATGCTTTTGTTGCAACATTAGTTAACATTACAAGATCAATGTATATTTAATAAAACTGATATTTTAACCACTTATGTATTTATTTGGTTTCCATCAAGCCAAAATTGTCTAATGAAGATAGGACTGGGATGATAACATGATAAAGCTCTGGACAATTGTTACTCCCCTGTTCCCTGACTGAAATCTCTATTGTACAAGACTCAGACAGAAAAAAAGCTAAAACATGTTATCTGTTTTAGAGAGCTGACATTCTTGTGATTAATTTCACCTATTGACCATTAATAGTTAAACATACATTAAAATCCCATGCAGTGAAAGACAAGAGTTGGATTTGTGACGGCTGTGACTCAAAGTAAACGGTAAACAATACCCAAATGGCTGCTGCCCTTGATTTCTGTGTCACATGCCCTTTCAGACATGGCATTTAGATGCAGTGTTAAAAATAAAAAGAACAGAGTTATTACACCAAATAGAAATATTAGCTTTTAGAAATATTGTGTTTTGTTTATGGATGTTATCTTAATTTTTTAAAGCCAAATGTTTAATATATTTTTGCTAATAAACTACACTTAAAACCTAATTAATAAATCCTTTAATTTCTGTTGTTTCCGTCATTGTTGAGATACTCTAAATGTCATCATTAATAATTTAGATATATTATTCCTTCATTCATTCATTCATTCATTCATTCATTCATTCATTCATTCATCTTCTTATTCACTTATACCCTAAATCAGCATCACAGGGTTCTGCTGGAGCCAATCCCAGTGCAAATAGGGCGAGAGGCAGGACAACACCCTGAACTGGTCGACAGTCCATCGCAGGGCCACACCTAGACGAACAACCACTCCCACATACATTCACTCCTATGGGAAATTTTGATTCACCAATCAACCTAATGTACATGTTTTTGGAAGATTGGAGGAAACCGGAGTACCCGAAGGAAACCCGGGGAGAACATGCAAACTCCACACATCCCGAGGAATCAAACCGGGGACCTTCTTAAAACCTAATTAATGAATCTTTGAATTTCTGCTGTTTCAGTCATTGTTGGGAGACTTACTGTCAACATAAAAAATTTAGATATATTAATAATATATATATTGTTAATGATTACTTTAATATGAATATATTATATATATGATTAATAAAAATGATAAATCCATAAATGACAGAAATAAAAGGTTGTGTTTTTATTGCATGAGGAATGAAATGACGGTGTGCTGTGTCTGTAAGTGTCAGACTATGTTGGTCTGCCTCCAGTTGTCTGATAGTTGCTTGCCCTCCAATCATTTTGATGAGTGAACACATTTTAAAATTATGTGCAATCTGCAGTACGGTAGCCAACCATGTTTACTTCTGGTTTGTAAACCTGCTGTCCAGAAAATGTAAAAACGTACAATCATTCCAGGTTATGACATAAAAATGCGGAAAGTTCATCAATGGTCCAGCGAGATTTAAGGAGACTTTTATTTGAAATGAAGTAGTTTTATAGTCACTATTGAAATAAACACAGTCACAAACGTTTGGTAAATCTTGTTTTATAACCCTATGGGGCTTGCTACACTTTTAAATTCCAAAAATCATTTTTAATGTGAAAATGTGTCAGAAAGCAATTGTGTGTAAACATTTTTATTATTTATTTGTAGGTTGAAGAAGTAATTTTACCATTTCATTATCATCATAATCAGTTTACCAATTTATACTAGTAATAGTGCACGATAGACGCATAGAATAGTAAATATGGCTGTGCAAAAATATCACTACAGCAAACTATTGCAATAGTCATTAGCATAATAGTGATTAGCCACTTGTTTTATATTGGCATGTTATGTAGCGTGACCCATAGTGATAAATGACCTCTAACCCCCAATTACCAAGCTAAATAAAGTTACAGTTAGGCATTTGGCAGACGTTCTTATCCACAGCGACATACATTTGACATACACACCTTTTTTACAACTGAGCAATTGTGGTTTAAGGGTTTTGCTCAAGAGCCCATAGGGGTTGCTTGGTGGAGGTGGGAAACGAACCCCGGTCTTTCTGGAATTAGTCCAACACCTTAACTACTAAGTTACCACTTTCCCAATAAATAAAAGTTGCTCTAGATGTTCAATTGTGTAAAAGTAATGCATCATGAGGTTAAGCACATGCCATTTGAAATCTCAGTCACACATTATATATACTAATATACTGACATGATAAAAATCCATCCAAAACCCAGATTTGTAATTAGTGCCACTCTGTTCTTAGCTGCGGGAGGACGACTTCTCCTACACCGAATTGTAACCGAATCCCAGTAATCTCAAAACTTCTACTGGATGACTCACTAACACAGATAAAAATATCAGTCAGCAGGAAGCCAGAGACTGTGGAGGTGTGGGTTGGACTCTAACAAGCTGCCATTAGTAGCTGAGGGGAGGTAGAGCAAGAAGGATACCTGCAGACTTTGTGGGTCAAAACCAAAAGGTTCTAAAAACATTCCAATCAAAATAACCTTACATTTAGTGTAACCTCTGCCCAAGACACATGTCTGCCAAATAACAGTCCATTAGTCTATAAAGCCTGCTTAGCATTTGTGCTGTTCTCATTTAATACATAATACAGACTCTCTGTTATGAGCATGTGTAGACCTACCAGACACAGTATACACACTATTGCCTGGAAATTTTTGGAGAACCACATAAACCAAACAATATTGTGGCCAAAGACGGTTTCCATCAGTTCTAAAAATTTTCTCTTCATGATCATAATGTTCCATACGTTTCAGCTCAAATAATGATTTGAATAAAAAGAAAGCCTATAATAAAATCCAGGACATGTCTACAAACTATTTTGGAGTAATTAAATTATCATTATTGCAAACACTGAAGAAAAAGCAACATTACTATGTCATTTCAATATTTTAGCTTCGGATTTGCAGACCATGAGTGGAAATATTTGCTTTTTGGAGCCATAAAATGCTTTTGTATGAGTTGGATGACTTCCTAATAAAAGAATGACACATCAAGGGCAAATTATTAGCTCTATTTTGCCCCCTGGTTGGATAACAGATGGTTTGTAAAAAAAATCTTTGGGTTATGATCCACAGTGTAAAGCTAACTTAGACAAGATATCCTAAATGATTTGTTGGTTCTGTCTGGGACCTTTATCAGACTAGCGCTGGCCTACACGCCAAACATAACAAGGTCCTTAAACACTACTCTGGAGTCTATACTCAAGTTCATGTTAGTAGTGTTTCCGGTATGATTAATCCATCTTTGAGACAATCAGTATTTTAAAAAGCTAAATAGAAATAAAACTGAAATGAACTGAATAATGCCATGAACATGTACATTGAGCGATGAAGCTGTATGTGTACATTACAGATTAAGCTTTATAGCATGTAATTAAAAGCATAATTTCTTTTTATTTAACATGTAGAATTCTTTAGAGGTGCTATGCAGAATAAATGGATTGGCTTTTACTGACTATAGGATGGATTTTTTTTTTTTGGTGTCTGTCTAACTGACACCAACAAATCAGAACAGGTGACGAGAAAACATGGACAAGACAGATATATGGTAATAGTATTACACATCATTTTGTTGATTAAATGAGCACAGGTCCCTGCTGTTTTCTATTGAATCACTTGAATACAAATGTACAATGTGCATCGTTGCCCAGAACTTTCCCTTTGCATCTGGCAAATTGTGTTCACCTTTAGTCGCCTTTATTTAAATCAGCACAAACGGTACAAACCTTGTGGTAAGTCTAGGACTAGTCGAACTAGTTAGTAAAATAGTCCAGCTGAAGATAAGTGGGGTTGGTTATTTCAAGTCACTAGCTTATAATAACTAACCATATGTGTCATGCTCTAATGTTACAGTAGGAATGGATTCATTTTTGTTGGAAAATTAGACCAATAGAGTGGCTACCATATGAGATTAGCATGCCTGTCTATACACTTTACATGAATCTAAATCTCTGAAATACTCCTTCAAGTGTGTTTTGCATAGCAATGTACTTAAAAAACCCTGCTAGTCTTTCCTTAGAGTTTTAGTGATTAAATTCAATTATTCATAGTGAATTTCTCAATAGCCTTTCTAACGTACTGATTGTAAGAAAGGCAGTAAAAACCCATTACAGCGAAGCTAAGAAGACCATTTCAATTAACTTACTAAACCGAGTTAGCCTAGCAGTACCATTTCACACTTTGCTATGAAGTGTTTATAAATGGGAAAGATAGAAACGGGCATGAACAGCTTGTGGTGGGAGTGAAACTGGGAACAATCAGTCCGTGCTGCTGAGAGAAAGATGAGAAACCAGCCATGATGGACCGTGGCAGCGTTCCAAACTCATTCACAACGACTCCGAAACATACTTACCCAATTACGGCAGACAAACTTCCGTCATCAGTTGGTTCCAGCCATCATGGAAACAAATCATGATGTTTCATTGTGGTTAAGTGTTTAAATATCAGTTTAATTTAATTAGTGAGTA
This sequence comes from Pseudolaguvia tuberculata, assembly GCA_026260255.1. Lineage (NCBI taxonomy): Eukaryota > Metazoa > Chordata > Actinopteri > Siluriformes > Sisoridae > Pseudolaguvia > Pseudolaguvia tuberculata. Next base: position 8,245,679 of record JAOTRA010000037.1, on the reverse strand, counting down.
TTCATGATGGGAAATGTACTGTTTGTAATAAATGCTGGGAAAAAAACCCTAAACATTTAACCCCCCCGCGATCAAAAACTGTTTTTTCTTACAGTAATCACTTTACTGCAAACCTTCTTAAAGTAAAATCTGTTATATTGGAAAGTTTACATAATTAAGTTTGCTAAGAAGCAAGTTGATGCAAGCGAAATAACCGAGACCAGAACTATGCAGCGTGAGTGAAACAGTATCATAATCTTCAAACCTGCTTGAGTGTCAGTATGCGCATAGCCAAATGCTATGACCTCTACAGCCTGTCTGATGACACAGGGTAAAACTTGAGCCCAGGAGATACACAGGCATGTGGAGAGGCTCAAAAAGAATATTGAAAACCTTGGAAGCATTGCTTTGTTCTATTCATCAATATCGTTTCGTGGTCACATACTTTTGCATGCGCACGCACACACGCACGCACGCACGCACGCACGCACACGCACACGCACACACGATTCTAAACAAGCTACACTATTTCCTGTAGCTCATATTAATTTAATTGAATCAGTGCTTGTGTCTGTGTCTGTGACTTGTTGTTTGAACCTATGGCCATGTGGAATTACTGAAACACTGACGTGATTTGTAATATCTTAATGCCCACTGGAGTTTTCCCAGCTTTGAAAGGACGTTCTACTTTTAAGGCCAGACGAAAGGCATAAACTATAAGATTAAATGGACATAACATAAATATTCCTTGGCCACTTATCGTTGGATACTGGCTAGAGTTATTTACTTCCTGTTTGTGTTTTGCAGCAAATGATCTAGAAACATGATTAGAGGGCGGTGCAGTGGCATCGTGATTAGCACGATCGTCTCACAACAAGAAGGTCCTGGGTTCGATTCCCGGGCCGGGGATCTTTCTATGCAGAGTTTCCTCCGGGTACTCCGGTTTCCTCCCACAGTCCAAAAACATATACATTAGGTCAATTGGTGATTCTAAATTGCTCATAGGAATGAATGTGTGGCCCCGAGATGGACTGGCAACCTCTTGCCCTATGTGCACTGGGATAGGCTCTAGAAGGCCCCCATGACCCTGAATTAGGGAATAAGCGGGTAAGAAGATAATTAATTTTATTCTAATCATGTAAATTCATTCGAGTTAAATGAAATGAAATGAAATGAAAGAGGTTTACTCTCACTCATTTATTATTACCAGTGACGTGCATTTTGTTATGTTTGTTAAAAGAAGCATATAAAATACTATGGCTGGGCAAATTACTCCTATTGTGAGCACCATCATCATTTTTACAGTTTAAACCGGTTCATTAGATTTTTCATTTTCTATGTTCAGAAACAGAACAATTGTGCTTTCAGAAATGGTACAAATAATAGAAAATGCAACATGACTAATTTGCTAACAGTCAAAAACAGGTACTAGTATAAAATAAAATGTCATAAACTTGTACAATCATCAGATCAAACCTTTTGATTTGCATGAGGTTGAATTCAGGCAAAGATTTTTATTTTATCTAGCACTCGTTCTTTAGTTTGGTTCAGTTAGTGATTTTGACAGAGGAATAATGGAATAATCTGTATCTTTCCGATAATTTATGTATCTTGCCGTATTTTCTGGACTATAAGCCGCTACTTTATTCCTAGATTTTGAACCATGCGGCTTATACAAAGGTGCGGCTATTCTGTGGATCAAAAATAAGGTAGACAAAAAAATCAATGCAAAGAAAAATAGACTACGCTAATTTTTCTTTAGCAGATAGAACACGCACGACAAATTACTAACTGGTAATTATTTTAAAATCCTCGCCCCTTCATCATGGAAACCAATCGAAGAAGTGACAAGTGGTGAGAAGTCTTTCACAAAAACCAGCCGCATGCGAATAGCATCCTTTTCTGATATCGGTCAGTGGATCCTACCAGCGTGGAGTGCTGGGAAAGAATCCCACTATCACTAACGGGTTCCGGGTTTTGCTTCGCAAAGAGAACGGCGCACCTTCAGAGCGAACTTCACCGGAGGATGATAGTGACAGTGACTCTTGGTTCTGTTACATTTTAATCAGCAAAGTTGATGCCGTGTTAAAAGGCAATGTTCGGAAAGAATCTGTTCAGGTACAAACATGTACATTTTCAGTACAAAATCCTTTGGTGCATGCAGTAAATGTCTAATTTTTCAACATAGATATCAAATTTTTTTTTTTTTAATAAATAGAGCGGATGCGGCTTATATACAGGTGCGCTCTATAGTCCAGAAAATACGGTACCCATCCACCAGCACTATACTGCCAAAGGTTTGTGGTCACCTAACAATCAGATCTATATGTTGTTCCTCTCCAAATTGTGGAAGCACACAGTTATCTAGAAAGCTTTTGTAGGTTGTAGCATTACATTACTCCTTCAACAACACTGTTCCAACATGACCATGACCCTGAGCACAAAGCTCCTGATCTCAATTAATACATGATGGAGAACACTCAAGTTTTTGAGAGCTATTCCCCAATCATAACACACCAAGTCTACTGAACACATTTGGGACCTCCTTAACTGTCATTAGTCTCCGATCTCACTAATACTGTTGTAGCTTAATGATCCCATGAATCTCACATTCAAGTATATTTTAATAGAATATTAGACATAAATCTGGACTAAGTCTTAAGAGTCTTAAGAGGTTTGAACCATAAATCAGACGGACCACAAACTTTTATCAATATAGTGTATATTATCTGCAAATCCTTTCTAATAAAGACAAAACTGTGGTTCATCATAGCAATCTGCTAGATTGGTCAGTTTAACTGTAAAATATGACTATCCTGTCATATAGTTATTGATCAAATCTTATAACTTTATGGCGAGGATTAAAAGTGCAATTGGAATGGTGTTGTCTGTCTGATTAAATGTATAGCTCGAGAATGTTTAATTCAATGTGAAACAGAAGTGCTCAGAGCCAAGAGCCAAGATAATAAGCACGAAAGACCTGACCATTAACTTCAATTCAAGCCTTTTATACTGTCAGTACTCATCACACTCGTCATCTATCGCGGGAGTACAGTGAGAGCCTGGAATAAAAGCTATGCAGGCATTACAGTTTTCCGTTACAGCATCTAGAACAAAACATACCAAGATCTGTGTTGCCATCATTGCAGGGAATTCACATGGGCGGAATAGACAGTTCTTTATCTGGTAGTCAGTCATAATTCTGACTGGTCAAGTAAAGATATATTAATTGTATAAACTGTACAGTGGTTGTACTCTTGTATAGCATCATGAAAATAGCTCTCAGCGGGAAGAGCTAAAAGGATCAAATTAATTTACAGTGATGAAGTGATAATAGTGCCAGGAAACTAAAAAAATGATTATAGTTGCCTTTAAATTAATCTAAAAGAAATAAAATTAAATAACAGAGTCGGAATCAGCAAGAAGCAATTTTAAGTTCCTATCTATTATCTATTTTTGTTGTCACCACAAACATTATATTCATTATCTGCCACAAATATCCTTCCACATACTGCTTTATGTGGGCGCTTTATAGATTCATTTCACATTTACTCTATAAAGCAGTATGTGGAAGGATATTTTTATTCTACTAAAAAGGATGAACGATCCATTTGTTAAAATGTACACTAGTACAGACTATTGGCGGTAGGCCGCAAAAAATTCATCTACGCAGAGTCAGTTTGGCCTGAAGGATAAGTGATGAAAGGATAGAGGCAGGTAATTGACATCCAGCTTACAAACAGTTAAATTTATCTATCTGCAACACTGCAGTGTTATATTATTAAATATATTACTTACTGGTTATAGAAAAAAAAACCTAGCATTTCACATACATTCTAAATATAGAATTAAGTGAAGGTTTTACATTTATGCAAAGGGATTTTTTTAACCTGAAAAGCAGTGGAAGTAAAGAGGAACAGCTGTTTATTTCACAATGAACAAGCACCTTCAACCAGAATTAAGCAAGTGATGATCACATACTGTACTGAGAAAAAGCAAGAAAGAGGATAGCCGCAGATCAGAGCAGAGCATGGAGGGTATCACAATGGAAGACGCCTAAGATCCAAGTTAACATTTGCAAACGTGTCTGATGACATCTGTGCACCACAGCTATCCGGACACTATTAACACAAAACTGGGCAGTATTACATCTGACTCCGATTCAGATAACAGGTGCCTTAACATGGGTTGGATATTTCTCCCCGTAGTAAAACATGAATTAGTGATTACAGTCTACAGAATCTTTCTGTATGAGCCATATGAGCATTTCATCTTAATCTTCATACTACCAAACCCCAAAACCAGAATAGTATAGAAAGGTGTACTGTATTTTTGGCATCACCTGTTTATTTATGTTCAATGTTTCTAATGCAATGTTGGAATTTGTGACAGTCAGGAGGTTTTTCTACTGTAGGCTAATTTGCATCTAATCAGGAGGCTCTAGCAGTATGGAGGAAATCAATTTGACCTTGAAACCAACAGGAGGGAGGAAGCGCTAAGGGAGTGAATAGAAAGAAAGAGAGAGAGAGAGAGAGAGAGAGAGAGAGAGAGAGAGAGAGAGAGAAAGAGAGAGATTAGGCAACCCTGCATGATCCATGCATCACATCAAGGTAAACCCCCATCCCAAGCAATGGTGGGGTGAGATGCAGAACTGTCGATGCATCAGCACAAGCATTGCATTTTGATTTTACGAAAACAGAAAAAATGTAAACAGGCAGCTGATATTTCATTTTAATTTGTCTGTTCAAAATTATAACAAATCATAGCTTGAAATACAGATACACATTTAAAAAAAGGTGTGGCAAGTGCTAAAAAGCAATAAGCAGTAAACAACGTACAGACCATCATGTTGTGTTAGTCTCAGTGTCTAATACGAGCAATTAATAATATTCTCATATTCTGTAACAGATTATCTGATAAATGTCACTGCTCTAATTAGTGAGCTGCTATTAAATTAAGCATTGTTAAGAAAAAAGTTCAAGAAAAAATTAAACAAGGAAATAACCAAGGAAAAATAATCAACAGATTACCTTATTTTCAAAATTATCAGTAATTGCAGCCCTGAATGCATTTTAAAATAAAGAATGATGTTCTACATGCACATGTACACTATATGCAGCTCTACATGTTTCTATCTGTCAGGTAGGAACATTTACAGCTGAACTAGCGTGTTGGTACCCTCTAGCGGTAATATAGATTTACTACAGCTGAAGTTTATTTACTAAAAT
>JAOTRA010000037.1:8209043-8231351 GCA_026260255.1 Pseudolaguvia tuberculata | reverse complement strand
ATCCCCCCCAAGCCCCCCATCCATCCATCCATCCCAATCCTCGTCCTATAGCATGTACTGTGAAACAGCAGTACAGAAGCAGGTTATATTTTCTAACCCGCTTAAAAAAGCAATATCATGTCGCTATCTGATCGAGAGGAAACAGTCTGAATGCAACACACGGGCCTGACAAAAAATTCCGGAATTTTCCTCTCCTTGCAGAGCAACACGGCACAGGTTCATTTGCATAATTACATACGTAAGATTCTACGTCATTGCGTCACCACCAGGCTGGAATGTAGCGCGCGCGATACCGCAGTCGGTAAATTAAACGGCGATTTATTTCTCCTGTTGGATCTTATTATTAAACTGAAGGTAAACTTAATCTGTGCAGCGTGTTGGATCTGAAGAAGCGCTAAACATAGCACAGATCTCCCTTCCCACTAACACCACTTTCCTCTAGCCTCGTGTTTGGCGTGAAAGAACGCCGCCGCCGCCGCCGCCATACACACACACACACACACACACACACACACAACCAACCAGGAGCCTTCATGTGCAGTCAAGTTCAGAATATCAACTACTGCAATAGAACAGAATTATTTAGCGCATTTATTTAGAACTGGAATAACTAAATCAGTTGCGCTCCTGAGACCGCAGTGGGGGTGGTGGTGGTGTGTATAGAAAAATAAGAAAATCAGCTCAATCGCTAATATACATATTATTGATTATTGAACAGGAGAATTTGGGATAAAGCCATTGCAGGGGTGAGTGGATACTGCGCTATAACGCGGCAAACCTGTCCAACGTGCCCTTTTATCCATCCATGTCCTTCCATCAGCAGTGTATAAAGCTTGCCAGTCAACCGTGTGTTATTAAAGATCATCACATTATCAGGAGGTTGGTTCTCTTACCCCAACTGCTCGCAGTGCGCCCCAGGAATTCCCCAGTCCTCGGGTTGTAGATAAAATCTTTCCAGCCCGACTCTTTCCCTTCTGGTTTCTCCTCCTTGTTTGCCATGATGTAATAGAAAGCTTATTTTGCAAAAAAAGAAAGAAAGCAAAGGGGAAAATACAAACGAGACAGAGACTGAGAGCAGGGATGCCCCTTCCGAGTGAAGAGGAAATGAATGAGGTGGTGTGCGCTGCTTCTCCAAGAGCGCGGCGGTAGCTGACAAGCGGCGCTGTCAGAGGCTGCGCATGCGCACTACTGCACCCCAAATTCCAAGGCAGACATACAGACCAGTGTATCGTCAGGTTTCACTAGTTTACTCAATGCCTGGAATTTCTTATGACACAACATGTGATATACATCTGGTGTTCATATGTCAGTACCATGGTCTATTTGGGTTTGGGTTTTTTTTTTTTAGGATAAAAATGGGGTTTGCCCCTCCCCCCAAAACTCTCACATGGACGTGATTAAATGGATGCTTCTTATTAGAGACAAACTGTAAAATAAAAGAAAAAAAAAAAGGCTTTAGGTACATCCCATTTTATATCTTTATACTATTTAATATCTATATCTATACTAAAGAAACAAATACACGTGGAGCTTGAATAAAAGAAAAACAGGCAGATACTGTACAACAGACCACCACATGATCCTGGCTATTGGATCTTCATATCTTACATGTAACATACCTGCCACTTCCAGCTTACTTACATGTAAACAATGCAGCATTCACTGACTCGAGATTCTGAAGACCGTGTTCTGTAAAATATCTAAAAACACAATCTCAGAGTGTTCAGTCCTCCAAGAGACCATGAACAGAATTTGGTCACAGTAGATCTTTATTCAAGACAGCACTGGACAGTGTTACCATTTTCTTTCTAAGATACAGAAATGTAATCAAAGTGACTGATCACATGGCCTAAAATCTAATAAAATCTGTGCTGCGTATGGTGGATTTTTAAAAGACATTGTAGTAAAGGTTATATCTTATAAAACCATGATAAAGTGCAGTGTGTCTGATTATCTAGGCACTAGGCAATTTTGACCAATCAACCTAATGTACATGTTTTTTGGACTGTGGGAAGAAACCCACACAAGCACAGGGAGAACATGCAAACTCTACACAGAAAGATCCTTGGCCTGGGAATCGAACCCGGGACATTCTTGTTGTGAGGCGACTGTACTAACCACTACGCTACCGAGCCGCCCGCATGCAACAATTTTGTATCTAATGCAACCTTGCGACTAATGTCACAGATTGGTTACTTTTTCCAACTATATGTATATGCTGCATTGTTTGTCTGGTACAGATCAACAACTCAACTCTGTTTCCAATATTGTAGAACTTTAGCATGTTCTTAGCATATTAAAACAGCAAAAATGGAAATTTACCAAAACACAAATTACATTGTACATATATTTAGACGGTAACAGCCTTAAACAGTTCGCTGGTATGCATATACACCTGCCAGCCATTGGAACAGAACCAGCTATACACTTGCGTTCTCAAGAAATTATTTGTTCATGGGACAGCAACGAATTGATAAATATCTTCAGTTAATAATCATACATTAGTATGGAGAGGGGATTATTTTATGACCTTCTTTACAGGCCACATTATTTATGCAGTATAACTGTCTGATTTTCACCCAGAACAGATTTACATGAAATAGTACAAATACCAAAAAGTTCTTACCAGGTTAAAACAGATCTGTAGAAGTAACTTAAGTCCAGAGAAAAATGGCCAGACTGGTTTAACCTGACAGTCAGGCTGGCTCTACTAATCACTCTTTAGTACCACAGTGTGTAAAAGTTTATTTCAGAACACTGAAAGAAGACATTACACAATAAAAGCAGAAAAGAACATTCACTTCTGTCAGTCAACTAAAGGATACAGTGAGAATTAATTTACTAATAGAACACGGCTAAATATTCTGTAGAACGGTTAAAATTCTAAATAAACATTAAAATACTTTATATTCTGCAATAAGTATAAAGTTGGGATTTTTTTTTTTCATTTTATTTATTATTCACTCATTCATCTTCTTACCCGCTTATTCCCTAATTCGAAATCACGGGGGGTCTGCTGGAGCCAATCCCAGCGCACATAGGGCAAGAGGCAGGGATACAGCCTGGACAGGTCATTTTAATTATTCAATTCAAACAATTTGAAACAATTGTAATAATATTAAGCGACAAATCTTTTGCCAAGTTGTGCAAACCAGAAGCGGAATATTGGGTCATTCATGTATGCTACTCTTTTCTAGTAAAGTAATTTAATTTAATTGTAATGTTGTGGAGCAGTGGCGTAGGAGTTAGCACATTGTCTCAGTAGAAGAGGGTCCAGGGTTCAGTTCCCTGGCAGGGGGTTCTTTCTGAGCGAAGTTAGCATGTTCTTCCTGCACTTGTGTGGGTTTCATCCAAGCATTCCAGTTTCCTCCCACAGTCCAAAAACATGTACATTAGGTTAATTGGTGATTCTAAATTGCTCATAGGAGTGAATGTGTGTGAGTGGTTGTTTGCCTATGTGTGGCCCTGCGATGGGCTGGCACAAAAAGCCAGTATTTTCAAGCTTTAGCTGGAAAATTGAGTTTTGGGTTCCAACCTTATTTAATTCTTGCTATTCATTCAAATATTACAAAGGTGATTTATTACAATTTTTGACCAAAATGAAAATTTTACCTGAAAAATGAGAAAAAGCTGATTGTATAAAATAAGGATTTCCTGAAGTCACATAGGTAACCAAAATTATACATTTATGTTTACATATACATACGGAGTTACATTTCCAAACCAAAGTAGAAACCATCAGAGAATATTACAATAGAACAGTAGTGATATTATTATTTAAAATGATGTTCTGAATCCCCAGTATGGGTCATTTTATATCCACTATACATATGTGGGGGGGAGGGGGGGGGATGGACGACACACACACACCAGAAATGACTTTAGCAGAAGCTGCTACACTACACACCACACTTAAAATAATAAAAAAAAGACTTTACTCCCCAGCATGCATCTCATCAGAGCACCTGAATATAATTTAATTTTCTCAATTAATTTCATTCTATTGTACTAAATGGCAAGAAATGAATAAACTAGGCCATGCAACAAAAGTAAAGAAAACAAACCTTCTTTCTTTAAAAAAAAGCACACAGATTTCTCACACTGACCAGGAAAATTATTGGCGATTAGCTATCAAAGCTATCCATTTCTTAACAGTACAAGAGTGTAAATGCAAAATAATAATAATAATAATAATAATAAAGCACAAGTTGCTGTTTAAACAAAATGAATTGGAATAATATTGTGTTTATCTTGGAACAGGAGAGTAATAAATACAAGGAGACAGTGACGAAATGAAGTTAAGGCAGTATGAAAACACCTGAGGTTTGCTGGTGTAGACAAGAAGAAAAAAAAGCACCATATAACACAACTGATAATTTTTCCTAAATACACGGAACGAGTATGTGCTTTCACACAAGATAAATTGATTTCTACAAAAAACTGAGCTTAATATAGAGAGCGCCAAACAGATGATTAGTTTGGAATATCCCAAGAGCATATAAGCTTATTCCAGTTGTTTCATTACATGTTTGGATTTGGCAGGAAGTCAAACAGCAGGACAGCACAAGGAAACAGCACACTAATCTCAAGAGTTCATTCTGGAGAAGAAGGTTCATCATCTTCGTCGTCATCATCATCGTCGTCATCTTCGTCGTCCTCCTCCTCCTCGTTGAAAGAGCTTGGTGTCTGTCCCCGAGACTCCGAGGTGTATGAGGGAGCAGTGCTGCTGTTACTATAAGAGATTTTAAATATTACATTTAAATGACAAAATTCAGGGTAACGAGCCAGCTTCAGACATTCAACCTTTAGCAGTCATAGTGAATACCAAAGTGAATGGAATAACATCTATTACATTTATTGTATTATTTTTATATAATATTTATTATTTAGGAGTATTTTTCTTCATTAAAAAGCAAGGGTTCACAGAACTAATTAGAGGCATTGCAATTCATTTCAATGAAGAAAATTAATTTGACATACAAGTAATTTGGGTTACAAGCTCAGTCACGAAACAAATTGAACTAACAAACAAATTAAGTCAAGGCACCTCTGTATTCTCCAAACAATTTACAGAAACAAATAATTAGGGAAACACCAAATCAATTGCATTGCTCATTTTTAATTTTGGCTTGCATGCCTTCCTATGTTCCAGATAAAAATTTTATACGAATTTGCTCTTTCCACCAATTTTATTATTACTAATAATGTAAAAGGTATTCAGTTAAAAAAATCTGTAAGCTTTATGTGAAAGAAATACAAAATCAATAAAGCTGTACTTGAAAGTAATGCCATTACAATGAATACAATAAGTACAGGAACTCTACCTTGTATGATTGGGAGTTGTTCGGTTTGATTTCTTGGCCATGCCTAGAGAAAAATTCAATACTATAAGTTGAAATACATTTTTTTTTTTTTTTTTAGAAAAATCACTCTTCAAACATCATATTGAGTCTTTAAATTCCTTCAGTAGTGAGTCACTGGATGGGATTAGTTAGTTAACCCTTATATGGGTTAACCAACTTAAATGTTTAATAAAATATGTTGTTCATTTAACTCTGTGTATTGCTTTTATTATAGCATAGGCGTCAAACTCTGGCCCGTAATTATATTTGGCCTGCGAAGCAATACCAAATTACTAATGGCCCACCGGCATTATATGGCACATGTACCACTAATACGCAAATTTCAGAATGCTCAGTTGGTGTTTTGACGTGTCAATCACGACAGGACCAAATAACGCTCATAATAGCAACAGTATGCTAATACTGTCACCTTGCTACACCTCCCAAAATGGGGAAAAGAAAGGCAGAAAATCTGAGCTTTTTGGCCAGGTGGGAGGCAGAATGTCTGTTTACTTCTGTAAAAGACAGACCTGTTTATCTTATACGTGGAGCTAAAGGGGCAATAACCAAGGAGTACAACATGAGACCACAAAGTAGATCAGTGTGTAACAAACGGAGCTATAATTAACGTTTTCTTTGTGAACTTTTTCTTGCTACTCCCAGACATGTTCATTGACTACTAGTTTAATATATTTTTTTGTTGTTATTGTTATTCTATTTTTACTTTTATTATTAACCTGTGAAAAAGGGTTCCTGTTAAAATTTAATTCAAAAGGCTGCAAATAAAATGTTTAAGAAATAAATTCCATTGATGTGTTTTTTTAAATGGAATTTTACATTTGGATGTGTGCAATATTAGGTTATATATCGTTTAGTATTAAGTTTTGCTTGTTCCATATTCAGTTTTTCAGAAAAACTTGTTTGGGTCCATAAGAAAAGGTTCATCGTTATATCTCAAGGAAGATATTTTTTTCTTTTGGCGACTTGTTCACGTTTTGAATTTTTGTTTAACAGGGTTTTGGAAGGTGAGAGAATGCCTGAGGAATGCAGGAGTAGTGTTCAATAAAAATATGTCTTTATATTGTGTTTGTGTGTGTGCAATAAACTTATGCATTAATTGGAAGTGTTTTTGTTAGACTTCGAGGTAGAAAGCAGCCTACCTGTGACATAATTCTCTAGTGATTTGGGCACAAGTGATTTGGCCACACAGATGTTCTCTGCAGTACATGTGCCATTTTCCAGCCCCAGAGACATTCCCATGCGCTTTAAGATCTCAATGTCATCATGAATTTCGAACATGTTGTCAAAGTTAAAGAGGTATTCACATCTGCAACAAGAAATGTAGTACGCTGTTAGACTACAGACAGAAAGTTGACATGCTAGAATAATCTTTTGGACAATTGTCACAAGTACTTGGAGGCATACAATAAAAAAAAAAAGGAAAAGTGACTGAATGGATTTTACTTTTGTTAATCTTATAATATTTGATTTAAAATTGTAAAATGTTATATAATTTAGCAGATGGCATAAACAGACAATCAAAGACAAGAGAGAGAGAAAAAAAAAGCATGTACTTGTCACTAGAGATGGAGCAATCGATGACTGTGCGCACGTCTGTATTGAGAATGATAAAGGGTAGCTGAATAATGGAACCAGGTGGAGGCCGAGACTTTGAAGCTGCTTCGCTGGCCTGATTCCTCTTTACCAGGTTTTTGAAAGCTATCTGCTGCTCATGGAGAAAAGAGTGGTCAGTGCATTGCGTAGCATGTCCATCACCCACTGAGCCTTTACTCAAATATGTTTGGTGTGCTAGTGGAAACGTAAACATGTAGCATGAGAAGCTGAACTGTTATATTTCCTCCACCTTCACTAGTATATGGTTTAGAACTCATGTGCTTATTCTTACACAGTAATGACGACAGATTACAGGTTACTTTCCTGTATAACTAAACATAACCTCATGCTAAAACGGGTCTAATAATTTATTACTAACACATGTAGTGTGTGTCAAAGTTGTGCAGAGGGAGCGAGTGTTAAATTTCGGTGTGGGAATAAGACACCTACGCCTCTTTCCTTGTGAAACAATTAATACATTAAGAATGCTGTTATGAGCAGAATCAATTAGAACATAGAACATGAGCTTTCCCAATTTTCAGCATTATGTGTCTTAATTAGTTCAGTTGTGGCACTGAGATAAAGGTGTGAGGAGTGAAAATGTAATTTTTATAGAAATTGTAGAAAGAAAAATAATAAATTTAATAAAAAAATTATTAAATTGTACTGAAATCATCATTGATCATAGACACTTTAGAGACATGCAAACTGAGCAAAATTATGGCTATGCCATTCAACCAAACATCCTTCAGAAACAGACACATATGATCTATACATATTAGGGCAAACCTGTAGTAATAGCTCCTCTAGCTGGCTTCTTTTTTGCCGGATTCTTTCTAGCCGCTTTTGCTTCTCCAACTGAAATGCGCACAAAGACACGTTTATAAAAACATGGAAACTGAACATGTGAACGCTAGTATTTGACTCTAATCCAGGTGCTTGCTTTCCAAATTCAAACATGTACACACATGCTTATGTCAATAAAAATAATAATCTATTCAGACAGGTGAAAGGCAGTGTTCAGCTGGGCGTTACAGGACCCTGTATTTTACAAATAAAATGCATGAAAGTGTGTCTGTCTTAAGCCCCTTTCACTTTATTGCTTTACAGGCCTGTCTGTCATTGAAAGCATTTAATGGTGTTGTGTCTAAAAAGATGGCAGACAGCTCAGACATACAAAAAACACAGCAGTGAACACAAATGCTATACTGGAGTGAATTGAATTAACTAAATTGTCAGACTAAAAACAGAAAAAATCTTTATCTCAAAAATGATTGATTACAGAGTTGCTTAGGTTTCTAAAATGGCATTTTTGACATCAGCACTTCCCAAGATGATATTAATCTCTTATTAACAATGGGGTTGTTGAATATTGATTTAAAGATTAAGAGTGAAAACACCAAGCTACCACTGTTGGACCCTCAAACAAGGCCCTGAATCTATTAACTTACAGTAACTGTGCCGAAATGTAATTTGGATAAGGGTGACTTATGTGGCATGTACATGATTACAATAAATTGGAACAACAACATTTTTCATTTAAAGGAAGTAAGTCTATTTAACCCAATAAAAAAAAAAAGTTGAAACAATGCCATTTTTGAACAAAGAAAATGTCTTATTAATATGATGAATATTTTTAACAATGTTTCATTTTTTAGTCTCCGCATTATGCAACAGTTACAAAATGTTCTCTTTCTCCCTAGCAAATGCACCATCATTGTGAACACCATGAGAACATTCAGTGCTCGATTCCTGCTATGCCAGTGTTATTAAACGTAATGAGGTCAGAGAGAACGTGAGCTATTAGCGTCAGCCACGAGTAGCAAAACACAGAGGAAGCATGAACTATGAAGGATGGTGTTCCACAAATCATAGGTTTAACTGTTTTTTGTTGTTGTTTTTTTTTTTTTTACAGCAAATGGCTCTCTCAAACTCACCTCCAGGTTGTGACATTCCTGTGCCGAATTAGTAGGAAGGCCAATCCAGCGAATCTCCTTCTTCTCTTTAGAGATTATGTTCATGGCCATCAACACATTCAGTGCATCATACACACGTCTGCGGATGTTTTTCTGATCATATGCCTGCCGTTTGTAGAAACACACAAATTAACTCTTTTTCTACAAACTCCTATCCCCTTTCACCCCTATGTAAAAGCTGCAGCCGCATTACACTCCCTCAGAGACCTGGGCAGCATCCGACACCTGCAGGTAAATCTTTTTTAATTGTACTTTTAACATTCCAGAAGGAGTAAAGAGATTAAAATCAAGCCCGGTTAACATCAGGTGTCCTGTCAGAACTAATAGCGGAAAGTATTTAGATTTATTGCCAGAAAAAGAAAAAATTTGTTTCTCCTTTTTTTTTTTTTTTTACATACTGAAAACTGAAAAACACTCTTGTAGTTCTTAAAAAGTTCTTCCATAAAAAAAGGGTTTTATAATGCCAAAACTTTTTCATACAAGTATAAATCTGATTGGTGTTTTAACTTCTACACCTATAAACAAGGTTCAATTTGAACGTGTGTGAATTTGTTTTGAATGTGCTTAATATTAATGAATATTGGATACAATGAAAAATTAGCTCAATATTTACATAGTTGAATTGAGTTCATAAACCTGTATTGAATATATTTTATTCAAAATCTTTGATCTCTGCTCAAAATGAGATAGATAGATAGAACATCAAAAAAAACCCTATCATTTACATTAATATACAGTCATACAGCACGTACAATTGGTTAGCTAGCAAATCTTAAGTCAAACATAAACTATTACATTTACATTCTTTCTTAAAGCTCTAAATGTATGTGTGTTAGGAGGATGTTGGACATGGAGCTGGAGGTAAAGAAAAATAAGAAAGAGGCATATGGATGTGATAAATGAGGAAATGAAGTTATTGTAGGGCTAGGTGGAGGAAGATTAAATCTCAGCAGCGACCTATAAGGGTATAAGGGTCTCCTCTGAAAAAAAATAAAAAGATACAAAAATAGGTGGGTTTTTTTTGGGTTTTTTTTACTTTTTAACCTCTTGATTCATTTATTCATTAACAGCA
Organism: Pseudolaguvia tuberculata; assembly: GCA_026260255.1. NCBI lineage: Eukaryota > Metazoa > Chordata > Actinopteri > Siluriformes > Sisoridae > Pseudolaguvia > Pseudolaguvia tuberculata. The sequence continues at coordinate 8,221,347 of JAOTRA010000037.1, read as the reverse complement.
TCACACATCGCCAACCTATGGATGTCTTGTGAGTAAGAACACTTGCATGCAGGTCTTACATTCAATCACTAAATATTAATCAGAGATATTTATATACAGAAAAGGCTCAAGTGTTCTGAGATATTATTAAGAGTAACAGTGAGTTTATGGCACAAGCTATGCAGCCATGTTTTTCTCAGTTGCAGGTCTACGCTGTATGTGTCTGTTTCTGACATCATGTGTAGTGTTGCAGACCTTTAAATGCCTGTGAAGCATTTTATGTCTGGAACAGACAGTAGCGAAATCAGAGGAGGCTACTGGTCTATTTGTCTATCTATGTAAAATATGTCTAAAATGTTTGTGTTGATATTGATTTATGATTTTTTAAAAAGCATAAAATGTTGTATATCAGGTTAGGGGAACATGGTACTCACACAGTCAGTAGCTGCAAGGCTGCTGGCATGAGTGAACTCTGCCACTAGTTCATCAGCAACCTCATTGTAGGATGTAGTGCCTTTCATTTGTACTTTCTCACACACCTTCATAGAGAAGTGCCGGAGTCCCTTTCCTTTCTTATCAACTTTCTTCATTCTCTTACTGTAGAAAGAAATAAAACAACAGTTTGCATTTTTTATTTGTTTTGAAATAGCAGTAAAACATACCAGCTCTAAAATCAGTTTTTCTGAGAAGCTGATTGCTACAACGCTTGGCTACTTTTCTAAACCTTTCCACAGTACATACAGAATACACCCATGTAGGCCACTTAAAGATGCTCCATATGAATCTCTCTATGACTATATGATTCTCTGAGCTGCTTTTTTGTGTTAAAACCCAGAATGCTGTTCATGACCCACAGAATTCTTTTGCCACAGATTATGCTATTACAAATACTGTACCCAGTGGCAACAAATGGCAGAAAGTGAGTGGGAGGAAGGTGAAAACGAATTGCGTTCACATGTGGATATTCATGGATTACATAATCACTTGAAAAGGACCTGACAGTGATGTGCAAAAAAGCTTCTTTGCAAGATGGGATCATGAAACATTAGAAACGGGTCTTTCCTTCTACTGACATGCCTGCTTTGATAAGACTTGCATCACATCACAGAGATCATCAAATGGCTAATTTATCCCCAGTGCTTATCATCATCAGGGGATAGATACGCAAAAAGCATATACAAATGATTTTTCAAAATAGGTCATACAGACAATTAAATCCTATGTGCTGATTAGGAATCATTATTATGAGTAGACTACTATTACTACTACTAATAATAATAATCTAGTCTGGGTTCAAGCTCTATATTACAACAAAGTAAAATTTTGCTTGGTGACCTAGTGGACATTTACATGTAATAGTAACAGAGCTGTTTTCTGAAAATTGTGGTTTCATTACCAGTAAAAATATTAAAGCTTATAATTAGTTTAATAGTATAAACATATATTTGTAAGAAACAAATATGTTTGTATAAATGTGTTTGGCAAAGCACATAAAAGTGGGAGTGAATTCATTTACATTTATCCACTTTTCAATTTTAAGGATGCGTATAAATAAAATACAGCTTTTACGAGAGTGCTGCAGTGAATTATATAACTCCTGTTGAGCATGATGGGGGTTGGGGTGCTTCACACATGAGCCTGGTGTCAATTGGGACTCTAAACTGCTTAACACTGGCAGCAGTGACTAGATGCAAGTGGACGGCCTGTAGTAGTGAGAGAGGAGGATGTTTAAAGCGTGACGAAGAAAGCACACGTTCTCCATGCACATGTGTGTGAAAATGAGTGAGAATGTATGCTACGCTAGAAAACACACATTTCTCCGTAGCAACAGTAGCAAGGCTCACTCTCCTCCTCCTCCTCCTATGATGAACAGAAGAAGTGCCGTCTCAGAGAAGGGGGAAGGGATGAGAGATGGAAGGGAGGGAGAGGCAAATGTCTGTCTGTGAGAGCACATGCATATACACAGCTAGGTAGTCAGAGGTTAAGCAGAATGTATGTATTTTTTTGTTTCCTAAAATCAACAATATTTGATATAGAGTTAGGCACTGTGGTGTCAAATATGAGATATGATTAAGTGTGTACACATGCATGCTGAATAGGAAAGTGTGCATTCTATAACTTCAACATATTCTTTGGTGAACTAAACATACTCAAGTAAAAAAGCCACAAACAGTGTGCGCCTGTGCAATTACCAACACTCACACACACTGCCCACTTTTAACCGGCACTGAATAATTTACTGTGTGTTCAGACTAGCCAGCATTCGAGCTGTCAGAAGGAATTTCACAGTCCTAAAACTACACATTTTCCTAGAATTTACATATTCAAAAGGGAAAAAATTCATTTCTGTCTGGACACACATTTGCTAAACGTACAGGACAAAAAAACGACAATGCCTTTCTGATTGTGTAGCAGAGAATAAATACCATATCATTGGGCATACTGTGAGATAACTCATTACATGTAGAAACAGGGACAAGCCTAGAATAAGTGTACGGATGTGTTTTTCCAACATCTTTCTGAGATGCATTTTGACTATAATTTTTTCTGTACTGTTCATAGAACAAAAGGGGTTTTCTATAGTGATTTAATAATTGCTTAGCTGGGATGCAAGGAACTAGGTTCTTATACTACATCCACAATGGCCGGGTTGACTTTTCACTGTAATTTGCTACAGAGATGTTGTTAAATTACGCAAAAGTAGTAGGAAATCACATAACACAAAACATTTAATTTTATAAACTTGGTATATTTTTGCCTAAATGTACCACTCAAAGCATATCATGCTTTCAGCACCAGCACCAACCTCTCCTGTCTCCCTTATAAATCAATACGCTGCTCTGAAGCACCTCAGCAGGGTGCATGCTAATCAGGAAATGCAGTCATCCAACTACACAGCCAGAAACCTGCTTTAGATAAAACCCTACAATAATACAAATGGGTTGCCTCATCAGAACTGAACAGTGCATGTGTGTGTGTGTGTGTACAAACAAACAAAGACTGCAATTCTCTACTATACGGGATACTTAATTATATAGCTGTGTATTGGCTTCTTATCTAATATAATTGTCAAATGTAAAATCGAATTGTATTTTATATTCATAGTTTGTGTGTATTTATTTTGGGAATTGACTATGCTGCTGTAACACAAGAATTACCCTCATGGGATCAATAAAGTCTGGTCTGTCTGTCTGTCTATCCATCTTTGTCAGTGACAACCACAAGCACAGGGGACATGTCGTTTGACATGTGCCGATGGTTTTAATGAAATATTTACATTAGCATACATTGGCTTAAACCATAATAGAAATAAACTATTAAGATTCTAGTATTGTCATTTGACATAGTTCTAGCTAGCTAACATCTGCTCGCTTTTATTTTGTACAATAAACACTAGTACAAACTGGTGTGACTGTGTAGTGATAACAGCACTTACATACCTTGATGAGGAGTCACTGGAGCACAGAACATCTCTGCAAAACACACATGCACAGATATTAAACACTGCAATGAGTCTGATGACTTAAGAATAATCATTATAGGCAACATATACAGTATGAAGTCCCTGCACAATATTACATTTAACAGTTGAGAAAAAGTAAGCAATAAAAATAAATGTAAATCAAATCAAAATAAAGAATTTAATTCAGAACTGTTTATAATAAACAGGGCTTACAGACAATTGCAAGGTGCATGCAATATAATCTAATACAAGTGTGAATAATGAGGCGGCACGGTGCCATAGTGGTTAGTACAGTCGCCTCACACAAGAAGGTCCCAGGGGTTTGATTCCCAGACCGGGGATCCTTCTGTGCGGAGTTTGCATGTTCTCCCTGCGCTTGCGTGGGTTTTCTCCAGGTACTCCGGTTTCCTCCCACAGTCCAAAAACATGCAGATTAGGTTAATTGGTGATTCGAAATTGTCCATAGGAGTGAATGTGTGTGTGAGTGGTTGTTTGTCCATGAGTTGCCCTGCGATGGACTGGCAACCTGTCCAGGGTGTACCCCTGCCTCTTGCCCTATGTGAGCTGGAATAGGCACCAGCAGAATAAGCGGGTAAGAAGATGAATGAATGTGTGAATAATTCATTTACTTTTATATTTTTAAGTAATGTAGGAGACAGACAAATTCAAGGAAGAAAAATTCACATGACAACCATGTTTATAAATGATTAAAAATAAAACAAGAAAGTTTTTGGCAAACTAGCATGCCACAGTCATCAGTAACGTATTAACTTAATTAACTTTTTCGATGTGTCTTTATAATAGAATCAAGCCATGTTTTATTCAAATGTTCAATACCATGGATCATTTAAATTTGCATAAACAAATCCATCTATTAAAAATGTATAAATGGAACTTCTGCATGGCAATGCTTATAGACATTTTTTAATATCAATCCACATGCTAAAATACAGAATGGCAGTGTTTAACGTCTCCTTAATTTAGTAATAAGTTCAGTGTAGTTTTGCCAGTAAAGACGTGATAACTGATTCCACTAACCTGTCAGAGTAATAGGTGTCTATAAAGTCATGAGTTCGTTTCTTGTTCCTATAAAACAGAAATTGAAGTGCTATTTAAGAAAAGGCTCAATGATGTCAAATCAAAATCTTTTAGCAGGATAAGTCAGTCTCTTGTATCACACTTTAGTATCTAAATTATCTAAACTCTTAGGTATGATGGCTTACAACACCACAGTGGTGTAATGCTTTAATGTCTTGCTAAAAGTACATCTCATCTCACAAGCCTCCACCTAACACTAGGTTCAGGAATTCTACTCTTTACTGGATAGCATTTCATCTTGAAATTTTTGAGCAAGTCAAGTCCATGTGTTTATGTGGGGGGGGGGGGGGGGGGGGGGGGGGGGAGGAAGGGCATGCACACACCCAGGGGTCCATTCGTTGCCCTCCGGAGGGCATGCTTGCGTAACCATGGCAGCAGGTGTAGTGTGTGGCGTAAAGGGGCTGCCGATCAGGATACTTCCTGGGTGAGTCACCCTCTGTGGAGTGCTTATAATCTGCAAAAATAGTGAAAGAAAAACAAAGCGGTGGATAAAAAGAGGATAAGAAAGCCTCCAGCCAAGTATAAAAACCTGAGTGATTCAAAATTATACTATGAAAGGCCATAAAAGTCACAGACAAGAAACTGCAAATACATGAATGATTATGATTATATCTTGATAAATTCATTTTAATACAGAAAGTTTAAAAAAAAATAAACAATAAAATGTTTTTAGATAAAAAATAGTGTATTTAGCAATAAATATGTTCTTTCACATTTATTGTAATTATTATTTCAATATTTAGATAAAAAAGTTTTGTTGGTGTAATACTGCATTTTTATGGTTAACCGGCTAGGGACCACAGTCTACCAAGGACAAATTATTAGAACAGTCACCTTCATGCTACATGCTTCCTGCTTTCTCTCCTCCCTTCCTCACTATTTATGCTATAATCGTCTCTCTCTGATGCTTCCTAGAATGCAGTATTGAGGGCCATGTTACTGGCAAGAATGCTTTTATGTTGCATAGGCATGACATGAAAAGAAAATCACACATTCTTGCACTGTCATAATCATTGGCTTGATTAACAAGCTTGTTCAACACACAGCTCAGCTTTTTACCAAACAAGCTTAAATTACGTTACATGATTTTAACGTAAGAAGTCCACTCTTAAGGCCATTCCATGACACTTTGTTCTATCCACCTGCTAATGCGGGTTCTTTCTCATTTTACTCTATAATTGTGCTTCTCCATCTGCCATCTTCCTGACTGTGCGCTTACTGATCCCTCTTTGCTGCCTGTCTCCCCTGGCTTCCACTTTCCCTTTGTATATATACATAATTCAGGGCTTCAACAAAACACTGCACACAAATAAACAGCTGGCCGTGCAGCCAGCACAATCTAATGAGTCGCTGCCACCTGCTGGCCATATAGTATTCTGAAAAATCACCCACTCTCCAAATGGGTTGTCAAATATGACTTATACTGATATTCCGACAGCACTAAGTGGCAAATATGTTTATAAGCATTATCCACCACAATGTTACACATAGTTTGCATGCAGTTTATTAATTAGCTGTCTTATTTAGGGGATAATGATTGTAGTGATAATTTTTCTTGTGTTGGTACAGATTACAGGTTTGCAACACATGATTAAATAATCTGATCGACAAAAACCGACGTTTCATTACAGATCATCTGTCTCTTCTTAAAGTCATATTTATATATTTGCTAAAGTAGTTACAAATATGTATTATTGTTGATGTGGGAGATGGTTGTTGGTTGTATAAATAATTTGTGCTAAGCATCTGCATGAACAAAACAGCTTTTTTTTAGTAGATGTCTCACCATCGGGGTTCCAACATTAGAATTTACTGCTCCTAAAGTGATCTTGGTAACGGGGCTGTAGTTGGACGACGCTACAAGAGAAATGTTACCTGAAAAAAAATAAATAAAAAGGTCACGTTAATGTTTAAACAATGAACACCTATATAGACATATATTTATTTGTTTTATACAATCAAGCAATTGGGGTTAAGTGCCTTAGACCCAGAGAGGTAACTTGGTAGAAAACCCTCAATCTTCTGGTTAGCAGCCCAGCAGCCATTGAGCTACCACTTCCCCACAAGAAGTTTTGACCACTTGCATTTGACAGACACCCTTATTTAGTGCCACTCACTTAAGTAATTTATACAATTTAACAACTGGGCAGTTAAGGGTTTTGCTGAAGTAATGGAAACTTGGTGTTCAAATAAACAATTTTCAGGTTAAAAGTCCAATACCACTAAGCTACCACCTCCTACCCCACTACAAAATATATAAAAGTGTATACTTATTTGCCCCATTAAAATATGATTTAATGAACACATTAAAACTAAATGTTCTATTAGTGCATGACTGGCAGTTCATTCAGGTTCAGAAACTGAAGCTAAATGGAACAATCAACAAAACTCCTTTTGCAAAAGGGCATTTAAAAACATGTCCAAACGTGCATCTAAAAGGGCAGATTTGACTGGAAGTGCCTATGTGTGGGAGACTAAGCCACAATAACACTGAAAAGGCTCTGTGTGGTTCAACAGAATACACACACATTAGATGGATGTGACGTGTTCCAATTGCAAAGAGTTCATTTTCTCAGGGGCTCAGTGTCTGAATGGGAATGCAAATACCCATAAGACTGTTGCATATGAATGCTGGGTAATGCAAATAGGCCTTGGAGTGCACAAGAGAGAAACATACTGCCATGTATCATGAGAAACTCCACATGCCCACAAAAATGCTATATAATGAATAAATGAACACACGAGGGGAGAAGTATTTCTAAAATGCATTAATCAATTAGCAGTGCAAATTTACTCAAATTGAAAAAATACTGCAGACTACACTTAAAAATGGTTTTAAACAAAAGCCAGGTACGCACTGATTTTAATAATCTTGTGCGCTTGTTGCTCGTCAGACTGTATGGACATGACATTCATGCCACACTATAAGATAAAAGTTGTCAAGATGGTCAAGACGCACCAAAAACGGTACAAACATTATGTCAATTCAGTTAACCACATTTGCTCCCTAAAATAGTAGCTGGAAGAAAAGAGACAACAGTGACACAATGGACAAATTTAGTTTGAAACTGATTACAAAAGAGGTCAAACTAGGACTCAAAAACAAGATTTTGGCATAAGATGAAAGGAATCATTTAGTCAAGTTAAAAATTTGGCAAAATTGCACAGTATAAGCCTAGTTTAAGATTACCAGGCACTGCCTATAGGTGCTCCCAACCAAATGATTAGGGAACAGAAAATCTCTATACTCTGCGGCAGTAATGTTCTAGTTTATATCGTCTCTACTATAATATAAATAGAATATATACCACATAATGAAACTGAAAACATTGCAAGACATCCTGTAGCTGTATTTATACAGAACAGCACTGACTCTGTGGTGAAACCTTGACCACTGATGAAAAGATCATAAAATCACAGAAATGCTAAGATGCCAGGGGACTGTGGAGCAACTTGTTTACAGATGTTTTGGATAACAGAGACTAACAAAATTATTCTTCCATTGTACAGAATAGCATTAGTGGACCCTTTCTCAGCAAACCATTTCTAAGAGCTCATTTCTATTGGCTGCTTGACTTTTTTCTGAATGTGTGGCTCTTTTTGCAGACGTCGCTTTAAAGACGCTATTACTGTGACGGTGTATACCACTTAATCTTATTGCAGTGTTTTTTTTAATAATGAAGGATGCTGAAGGAGAAATCACCTACCCTGTCAAAATGAGTCACTTATCATCTGGGTATCACAGCTACAGACTCATGCCAACATTTTTGCAAATTAATATTTTGCAAATTAATATTTTCCCCTTAATAGGCTTTTTTTTTTAAATTGTGTGATTGCAAATTACATTAATTTACTTATTAATTATCAATAATGTTATTCATTGAATAAAATGTAAGGGGTGTCTGCCCAAAGTTAAAAGAGGAAACATGTTGCATTATCTAATTTTGGAAACACAAAGCGAAAACCTTTTGCTCAACTAGAATAGTGCAGTAAACAGATATTACAAAACCGGTTTAAAAAATGTTTTTGTCAAAGATGTGATGGATATGATACAATTGAATCAAATAGTTGCTGTGTGCAATATAGAGGACAAAGACGTGACGAGAGTGCTGGGGTTGTGAGCGCACGACTGGAACAGACACACACATGCCTCTACTCTACAGAGAAACAAAGAGCAGTGCTTCATTAGAATACAGCTGAAGTTCAATGCCAGCAGGGCCACGCATGCATACACATAGCTTACTTTCATACAATCACTAAATTACACATAGAAACTTTTTTATAAAACGTGTCAATGATTTCAGAAAAACAAGCTGAGTGGAATCAAGAAACAAACAACAGCAGCAACTGAACTATTTGTGAGTGTAAGTGCCTACAAATGACCTAATACACAACTTCAATACTTTACAACACTGCATTAAGGGCAGCCTTCAAAATTTGCGATTGAAGGCAACAATCTTCCTACACACATGGCTGAATCGAAGGAAGTTACCTGCTTGTTTTTGAAGCGGCGCGAGCAGTACAGCCATACCAAACACCTTTTTTCTCGTTCTCTCTCTGTCAGCTTGTCTTTCATAAGTCTAACACTCCAGATTTGTTCTTAGTCCTTCTCTCCCATGCACAAACCCTGAGCAGACCACTTCTCCCCTCCCCCAAAGTTACAGAGGAATGACAAGAGTAGAGGTGGGTTGTGGGATAGAAACTACTCACAAATCATATGAATGTGACCTTATATTTGCTAAATGTGACTTTAATATTTCATACACTGACCTGAACTCCAAGATTCGTTGCGACGTTTAGATGATCATGGTTATTGTTTGTTGATAACATTTATACGCATGTTTCTCGAAAATACAAATGTAAGCAAGTTTAGCGAGTGAGTGAAGTGATCAAATGAACAGCTTCACATGTTTCTCTTAACATATTGGTAATGGCCAGTTCTTTAAAATGTTTTAGGGTTAAATACCAGATTGTAAGCACTTTAGTGTTTCTGGAAAATCTGTAGCAAAACAGAACGCTGGGCAAAGTCCATTTGCCTGAGCAAAAGATGAGATGTAAATAACCAAGTTAAAAGATAGACATATCTACCTGGTTCCACAAGCACCTCTTCACATTAAGCCTGAACATGAGGATTTGCTTAGCTTATATTTATAGTCAGCAAAATGTTAAAGTACCAAACTACACATAATAAATGCTGTGGAAAACATACAGCAGTCATACAGAGTCATGTTTTATTAAGTTAATTTCAGCTGATGGATATGAGACACCTTAAACAGTTTTATGTATGCATGCTTCGATTTCATGCTTAGTCCAGATGTGATTAGAAAAGATTGATTGTTTAGTGTCATGTTTGATTTTGTTTTACAAAACAGTAACGTCCCAAGAGACAAAAGAAAAAGTCCAGAAATTATTAATTGGTATAAATCAATACAAATAGTTGGTTCTAATGGAATATCCTTTTAGGGAGGTCATGGATTTTGGCTGTCCACTTCCAATACATCTTCAAATAAATGCATCTCTGTTCCTGCAGAAGATTTTACTTGACACTTGAGGGTAGAAATGACTGACAGGACAATTTCAGAGTAATTAGTGCACAACAGATTTGGCACATCACTGACGAAACACTGTGTAAAATCAGTACCACATTGTCCTGTGAAATTTTCAAGCATAGATCCATTTAGATGCAATGTTAATACCCAACATACTGATAGTGGCTTCCTAATGCCCAAAAAACACAGAAATATATTTGTGAGAGAAATGCAGAAAGATAAAAATATGTTTCTCCTCCCTATCAAATAGACAAACGGGCAGGGCAGGGATATATTTTGATAGCCAGACTGGAAACACAATAGCCCCAAACTAAACTAATGATTTTGCAATTCCCGTCTTTTGTTGATTGACCAACAATGGACCATGTTGAAAATCCAATTGAATTTTGTGTTCGATAGATCTTGTGTCTACAGATATGCACGGCTATACAGCAACAATTGTTTGGGATGATCAAGGAATTCTGACCAAAAGTCATGTGACATTTAAAGCAGTCAAGGAAAAAAATTATTACCTTTTGGTAGATTCTGGTGACTTAGAAATGCCTTTAAATCACTACACAGAGATGCAGTGCCAACCTTAAAAAGGGCAGAATTACAAGCAAAAGAGAAAATTAGATTTCTATAATATTTATATTTACAGAGTTTGAAATGTTTTCCAAGAGAAAACAGTGCATTAAATTCAGTAAAACACCTTTTGCTAGATAAAAACTACATATAGTTTATATATAACATTGCTTGACGGAGAGTGCTAGACAAAGGGTGAAGTGGTACCTTTCTGAAATACTCAAAGACAACGATTCTGAGTGGAATTAATACATAACTAATATATCTTATATTTAGAGAGTTGAACCAGAGAGAGAAATGAACCATATTAAAAAGGAGTACTGCAATTTATTAAATTAATTTTGGTAATTTAAATTTCTAAGCGCAAAGAAATTTTGTACTGATCTGTTAATGAATTTAAGGATAAATGTGTTATTGTATGTGGTTTAATAATATGAGGAATGTCAGTAAATAGTAAACGTTCCAAAAGTCCTATGTTACAGATACACTGTATAGATATACAGGTTTATTAACCATTCTGTAGTATGAAAACACAAACACCTACCAAAATCACTAAACGTTATCTTCTGGAAATATGCATTATGAAACTGGGAGCCCAATCAAAATTAAACCTTCTTAAAACAGAGTTGAGTTAGTGTAAGAGGTTACAGGGTTCAGCCTTAAGCTCAGGTTACTTTCTGTGAAATGTTTGTGTGGATTCACTTGTTTGCCCTCACCAGTGAAAATACAAAGTGGTAAATGAACTGGCTGCTGAATTATGCACTTCCTTATTAAGTTGTTAATCATGAAGAGAATAATTGTATGGTTAAGTGTGTGTCTTTGGGTGTATGCTATAAAGCATTTACAAAAGATGACTGAATTACAAAACCAATTTGCATATCATTATAACTGATTCAAGAACATGAAAAGTGTGTGTCAATACTCACTGCGTTGGCCATCATATAGTAAACAGCAATGTACTTTTTTTTTAAACCCCTGTCACCGATTTTCCAGCCTCCTGTGAATGCAAAAGAAACAAAAAACATGACTTCAGTGCATGAAGTAGTAAATACACACATTATATATGTACATGTATACACATACTAACACACATGCACTTGTAACACAAAAACACAGAGCGATATGGCAAGTTAGCCAGATGTGTATTAGAGCTTGGCATCTTCCTCTTGCAATATTTTTATAACAGAAATCTGCAAATGAAGTTCATTTGCATGCACTGTATATTTAGATAAGAGCTTTTTAAGTAGCATTTCTAAATATCTGACTAAATTGAATGGGGTACTAGTAGCTGTAAAACTGAGTAGTTAAAGACACTCTGTTCAAATATTTTTGGATTAACAAGTTGCGCTTTATTACTATAGCCAGTGTGTTATTAATGGTTTAAAATGATTAATCAGAAATATCATTCATCAAATGTTACAAAACGTTTGTGTGAGACTAGTAAGTGGGAAGTGTTGGCTTAGTGCTTCGATTTCCACATACACCAAGCAACCACTGTGGGCCCTTGAGCAAGGCCCCTAACCCATAATTGCGTCATTGTAAAAAAGATATCAAATGCAAGTTGTTCTGGATAAGAGTGTCTGCCAAATGATGTAAATGTAGTAAAACCTTCAAATCATAAATGTATTAAAAATTTTATATTATATATATA
>JAOTRA010000037.1:8148284-8171104 GCA_026260255.1 Pseudolaguvia tuberculata | reverse complement strand
ATAGATAGATAGATAGATAGATAGATAGATAGATAGATAGATAGATAGATAGATAGATAGATAGATAGATAGAAATATAGATAGATAGATAGATAGATAGACAGACTAATAACCATTTTATAAAAATCTGTATCTTATTTCAGCCACTGCTAAGAAAAACAATTATAATGTTGATAAAATTTCACAATTATAATTAGATGTTTTGTATCGTGACAACTTTAAATGAGAAACATTGTAATTAGGAGACATCCTATGACAGGCTCATCAATATTCAGATTCATGAGATGGTTTGTATTGAAAATTTATGGTTAGAAATGGGTGTGTACAGGGTGGGGTAGCAGGCGGATTTACGTATACACATTTACAGGTGAACTGTGGATTACAAGAGGAAAAGGTGTGTGTACGTGTGGTTTTATTCGACTAATTTTTAGCTTTTGGCTAAAAGATGCTGCACACAGTTTTAGAAACAAGAACTTTGACGTTTTTTGTAGTTGTTGCTGAATGAAAGCGGCAATATTGCCTGTCAGTTCTTCAGTTTCTTCTTCAAAGCTGGTGTTTAGCTATGATTAGATAATCTGTGTGTGGAAAAAAGCTGTTTGTTTGAAATACAAGGCTCATACAAAGGCAAACGTCATCACCACAGACTGCACACAGTCAGTATAGTAGTATATGATGCATCAGAATAATCATTAGTATGTTAAAATTCATTCATTCATGTTCTTACCCGCTTAGTCCCTAATTCAGGGTTACACGGGTCTGCTGGAGCCTATCCCAGCTCACATAGGGCGAGAGGCAGGAGTACACCCCGGACAGGTCGGCAGTCCATCACAGGGCCACACAGACAAATAACCATTCACACAACAACAAATTCACTCCTATGGGCCACCAATCAACCTAATGTACATTGGGTGGGAGAAAGATCCCCCACCTAGGACTCGAACCCGGAACCTTCTTCTTGTGAGGTAGCCGTGCTAACCACTACACCAACATGCTGCCCTTATGTTAAGATATTTTATTTATCATGAGACAAATAACTCTTAATGATGATTATGATTTATCATATATAAATCATACAATATAATTGAGTTTACAATTATTATGAGGAATAAAGAAAGTAACTCAAAATGATGAGAAATCAATTGATTTTTATGAAGAAAGAGTTTGGAGAAAGTAACTCATTATTATAAGATATTTGTCATTACTACAATAAAGTTTCTCAATAGTATGAGAATGGTTTTCAATAGTTTGACTTACGGAATTTCGTCTGTGGAAGGAACTGGCTTACATAGTAGTTTAAAGTAATGCTATATTATTTATTATACATTAAGTATCAAAGATTACACTTACCAAATAATTAATATATTTAAAGCCTCATCCGTACAAGCCTAAACTGACCTACTGGCAGGGCTAAAACCATTTTTGCCGCTCAGCCTCACCCCCAAAATATACATTCATCTGGTCTTTATATTTTTTTATTTAATGTCAAAATAATGATGTTGCTATCATAAAGTGCTGATATATGTTTGTCCAATGAAAATAAAAAGATAAAAGACATATAAACAACAAAAACATCAAATCTCAGGCGTGAACCTTCTTTCTTTATCCAGGTTGTTGTAAATGATTCATAGATATATATATTCCAGCATAACAATAACTCCAAAACACAGAGACAAGGCAATGTTTGAGTTGCCAAATGTCAGCGTTTAAAGCTTAATGAACATGGCCCATTTACAGCCCCGCCCAGCAATTACCCTGAATGCCATTAGAGGAACTTTAGTTCTTTTGCCACATTATTGTTATAGTTGTTGCTGCTGTTTGTTTTCTACTTTTGCACAGGCTATTATTTGTTTTGCCCTTTTCCCCAAACCCGAATTGTTTATGAAGATAATTACTGGATTAAATTCCATTATTACTGTCATAATATCAGTCACACCTTACTGAATTTTGCCACATGGCTGAGGGGATTTCTGGCGGTATTAGTAAAGTCAGCACTAATATTAGGAAAAGAGGCCTGGTGAACACCCCAAAAGTGTTCAGTATAGTTGAGGTAATGACTTTGTGTTCTTCCATTCTAACCATAGTACATCCGGAGACTCCGGTTTCCTCCCACCGTTCAAAAATATGTACATTAGGTTGATTGGGGAGTCAAAATAGCCCATAGGAGTGAATGTGTGTGTGTGTGTGTGTGTGTGTGTGTGTGCGTGTGTCCTGCGATGGACTGGAGAACTGTCCAGGGTGTACCCCTTCCTTGCCCTATATGCGATGGGATAGGCTCCAAATTAAGGAATAAGTGAGTAAGAAGATGAATGAATGAGTGAACTTCATGTGTTATTTATTTATTTACTTTTAACTTTATGCCACTATCAAGGCTATTTTTTAAAATGCCAATTACACACTCGTACTCGTTCACCTAACGTACGTGTTTTGGACAGAAGGAAACTGGAATTCCCAGAGTAAACCCACAGAAAGAACATGCATACTTATGATTTTATATGACTTCCACATTCAAGAACTAATCCAGACACGTGTTCAAATGCATTTCCAGCTTCATCTATAAATATCTGTTTACTGTTCTTTACATTCTAATTTAAGTGATGATTGAGTGAAATGAATGGATTATGTAAAGGTTCTTTAACTTTCTTTATTCTTACCTTGACTATGACCCTGGTGGTGTTTGTGTAATATGTCAGCTTGAGATAGATGCACTTAATAATCACACCCACACCCACATCTACAGTGGAGCAACAACAGTCACATGTAAGAGTCTGGGGAATGTATCAACTTCTTTATCATCATCATCATCATCATCATCATCGCAACATGCAGGAGTCACAAATCTCATGACACACACATCCACTCCCATACGAG
This sequence comes from Pseudolaguvia tuberculata, assembly GCA_026260255.1. NCBI lineage: Eukaryota > Metazoa > Chordata > Actinopteri > Siluriformes > Sisoridae > Pseudolaguvia > Pseudolaguvia tuberculata. The sequence goes on along the minus strand of JAOTRA010000037.1, from coordinate 8,168,236 downwards.
GAAACCGGATCTCTGACACTGACTAAACAGCACAGCAACCAAAGCTTCCTTATACATGAACAGATACTGGCAGGAGGATAGAAGAAGCTCAGTAAGAGGAGGATCGATTATTGTCGAGGAGTTCGATGGGAACTGCATTAACATTAAAGAAAAAACAGCCCATTCTGGTTGACTGAGTATATTCTATAAATATAGGAACTCCCAAACCATACCATAGAACTAAAACTTCATCAACCCCCTCCCCCCTCGGTTGTAACCACCAGGCTGTACTAGTGTCTAATTACAATCATCGATCTGTCCTTCCTCAAAAACATCACCATGTTAGCCAATTGGGCTACAGCTTCAAACTGCCGGAAAACTTTCAGTAACTTACCTGTAAACCGTGACGTATTTCCCAACTTATTTCAGAGAATATAAAAAGTTTTCTTTAGTTCACTAAAGTGAATTAAAAAAGGATTTTTCCAAACCGAAACTTTCCCTGATCGCCTCAATACACCACTTCAAACAAGAGTTCATAGTAAAACTCGACCACTTCGCACGGCTACGTCACACGCTGTCGTGGGTACCTTTGTATTACGTGCACGTAACATTCGGCAACGTAACGTGCTCGGGAACGCGCACGTCGTTGGCTTAGGGTAGCGTAAACTGGCTTTGGTTGGCTTCCACACTAAATCGTGTCTATCACTTACTAGAACCCAAAAACATATTGATTCTTAAAGTAAGATATAAGATTAAGTTAACCAATTACAGAATTATCTATATAACCTTTGGAACAAACGTTACAATAACAGGAAGCTGAAGAAGTATAAATGAATTGATCTTTGGCATTGTTAATTGGCTGGTTCAGTTCATGTGAATAGACTTAGGAACACGTGGAGGCATGTTTCAGTAAAAGTGATAGAGCGGGGACTAATACTAATAATAGTGTGTTTGTTTAAAGTCCTTTAATGGAAGCTAACGTATACATTCTAGTGTGTTCTTCCGTTTCTTAAGTACCTATAAACCATTTAAATAAAAACATTCATCTTTTAACTCGCTAACCTGGATTCGATCCGCTCGCATAGCGCCTATGGGCAATTTACAATCACCAATCAACCTAACGTACATGTTTTTTTGTGGGAGGAAATCGGAGTACCCGGAGGAAACCCACGCAAGCGCGGAGAGAACTAAACATGACTTAATTGCTGAGATTGTGACCTCTAGTGGTTGCAAGCTAAAGCTTAACGATACATTCTGATCTTCTAGGATTCCAGTAAATGATCATAAACTACTTTGAATTATTTACAAATGGACAAAATTAGAAGCCGTGTTTGCGCTACTGATTAGAGCAACTTGCTGGTATTTTGAAAGGATCACTTGAGTGACCACTAGAAAGATTTAGTATTTAGTAGCATAATCCTTATTGGCAGACATTACTTGTAGTTAGGCAGCAGATTTGCATACGTCAGGAAGGATTTTGTCCCATTGTGCAGAAAATTTTGAGGCTGATCAATACCATGCCTGAATGTTCTTCTTTTCGAGCCACTCTTTTGTTGGCGTGATTTGGGTCCTTGTACCATTTCTCAATTCCTTGACTACATGGCCCTGCCTAAAGATATTTTACCCCCACTTTGGCTGCTCCCGTTAGGGGATCCCTTGTGTTCCGCATATTTGGCTTGGTGTGTTTTTACACTGGATGCCATTCCTAACGAAATCACTCAATTTATCAGTTTTTGAGACCAGCGCTAAGGCTGCACTTGCAACCCTAATGACTGGGTTTTTAATGTACTGTACATATTGTTGGACTCTGGGAGGAAACCAGAGTACCCAGATGAAACCTACACAAACTGCACAGGATCCCTGACCCTGTGAGGCGACTGTGCTAACCATTACCCCACAATGCCATCCCTGCCAATAGACACTAGATACCAGCCAAACACCACCTGAATGTTTGATTGTGGGAATGTTCATGTGGCAACAAGCTGCTGTGAGATCATTGAAGATACTCTTCTGCGTTTGAATCCTTACCGTACTTATGATCTTTGAACCTTGATGATAATTGAACTTCAGACAGAAGGAGACTTGTTTCTTCCATTTGGGAATAATTGCAGTAACTGGTGTCACCTTCTAAGCTGCCTTTTGTTGGTTTCCGGACATCCTCTCTTGGTCACAGTGGAGTTTGGAATTGGATTGCTTGCTTCTTTAGACCAGAGTCGTTTACAGGTCTCAAGCTGAGATTAGCTATAAGCTAGTTGCAAGATACATGTTTGTGCCAGTTCTTGTTTAGTTATAACTCATTTTGCAAACATTTAAATAGTAAAAGGTTGTGTGAGTACAAGGTCATTTTGCTTAATTTTAATAACAGTAAAGCAGGATGTTGAGGGTCTAAAGTTGAGTTGCACAAATTTATTAGACTTTACAAAAACTGCACCAAGCACCTAAAAGATATAATACTATGAAGTTAGGAATCAAGTGAGGTGAAAATCTCTCTTAACCACAAGCTTTTAACATTCTCAGCCACTGGTGAATATTTATGCTTTGCTAAACATTAAGATCACATATCCCAAAACTGTGGCATTCAATCATTGTAGTCTTTTGAAACACTTAAGATGATACATTTTATTGCCATAAACAGTGTAGGAAAATGAAAAGAACAACAAAAGAATAAAAACAGCCAATTCTTTTTTTTTTATAGTACAGTAAGAAAATGTTTTACGACTTCCATTTTCATGTCCAGTAAAATGTCAAATAAAATGGTTGTAATATATATGGATATCCAAAGAGAATTCTAGACTTTATCTAACTGTAGACAAAATGAGTGGCTGATTACCAGTTACCTTGACTGAAAATGTGTGTATGTGATGTTTGTTCAGGTTTCCTATGTAAAGGCAGTATTACTGACCATGTTAGAGATTTACAGCACACTGGGTTTTTTTCTTCTTTTTTCTTTCTTTTTTTCCAGATGAAATACATGCTGTGGAAGTTAATAGCCTGACTGACACTGTAGCTGATATTGATGTTCATGACCATGCTTTCATTTCACTCTTCTACTCATGATGTGGCTGTGTCTTATCACAGAAAGCGTTTTCTCAGCTGGATTATACAGACATGGTCGAAAAAAAGTCTTTCAAATTGATGAATTATGTACAAAAGGAAAGAAATTATTCAGACGTTCCTAACATTTAAGCTGTTTAATGGTTACGCGCTTGGAAACTAAAAGGCTCGTTGAAAAAATAAACTCAAGCAGCAAGTTAGGAAGCAATACAGAACACACAATTGGGTAGCAATTATTTTTGATTTCTGGCATTTTTTTTATCAATTGATTTACCATGAAGGTGCCTTGGGAAAAGGAGACAAAAGCATATACTAAAGATCCTTACCCGAAGGCAACAGAATGAAACTGAAGCCACTGTCCTCAGAGGCTTGCTTAGGTGTGTAGGAAGTTCGTTTATAGCAGATAGCCACGGACGGGTGTTAACCCACACCGTGCCTGTTTTTCAATCATCTTCTCTTTAGCCAAGTGGGGAAGCTTGGCACCTTGAAAGATTTTTTGCTGGCCAAAGCCTGTAGATCCAGTCTAGCCTTCCGGAATAATGCAGCCACACAGCTATATCAATGCTTTAACAAGAAAAACAAAAGAAGAACAATGATTTCACAAGGGCCTGTTTCACAAAGGCTGAAAGGTAACACCTAATAGTTTGATACACAGTGACCAAATAATAAAAAAAAAATAAAAACAGCCCCAATGTGAACAGGAGATTGCATTAAGCTAATAAAAGAAACTTCATTCATTCCTGATCGTTAAAACGGTATTTTACATTCACCCCGGAACCAAACACTGCTTGGACAAGTTTACCACACAGCTGAAATAAGCCATTTTTTAAATTTTACACAAACAGGGTTAAAAAAAGTAATCACCCCTGGAGCCAGTGTGCCTTCAGATTTTTCAGTTTCTCAGTCGCTTTTTTTTTTTCTATTTTAATCAGGAGGGATCTCCACAAACAAGTGAGAGCTGGTGCATGAACCACACAGGACAAATAAACTGCTTGTGCCTTCTATGAAAACATCAAATCTACAATGTTTCCAATGGTGACATTAGGGGGAAAAAAACAAGCAAAGGGAACTATCCACCGAGAATATAACCTGGTACAAAACGGAACAGGAATTCTAAATTTATTACCTCCTGCAAGTACAGAAGTGGTAGTAAATTCACATCCAAACTTCATTATTACACATAAGTGGTGTGATTGAGAGATTATTAGCATTTCATTTAAATGAAAGAAAATAAAATTTAAAGCAGTTTGGATTCGGTTTGACAGAGCAGCTGTAATCAAAGCCTTTCTCCCCTGACAAACTACAGTTCAGAGCAGGCAGCATTTACAGGAAAGTAGAGGTGGTCTTAAACGACTGATTGGTTCCAAAAAATCTAAATGGATTCTGAAAAAAAGGAGGGATCCTCTCTAATTCTAAGGAATAACGACCAAGTGTGATCACATTCCTGTTGGCATGATGATTTTTTTTTCCTTGTGTGTGTGTGTCATTTTGTCTTCATGTTCTTCCTGCACTCTCTTCTCCCCTGGCACCCTATCCCTCTCCATCCATTCATCCATCCATCCCTCCCTCCATCCAGCTCAGCGTACTGAGGGAGGCTGCAGTCTCTTTAGTGTTTGTCTTTGGATATTACCTCCTCCCTAGGTTTGGCACCCCCAAAGATGGCCGAATTTGGGTTGGCCACTTGGTTCAGAGGTTCGGAGACTGTGCGGGGCTTCAACTGTAGCCTTGGTCTCTGTGCTCTTTCCTCTGGAGATAAAAAACAAAACAAAAAATAAAAACATCATCAACAATGATGTACATTACACCAACACTATTATAGATTATACAACACATTTCTACAATCATAAGAAGTCATAACTTCATATCTTAAATTGAGCGTGTGGTATAATATTGTTGCTACAGAGGTTTTGAGGAGAAAGGTAATAAAAACCATAAACTGACTATGCTGTTGCCATTTTAGAGGCTGTATGAAAAGAATGTGCAATCACATATAAAGACAGGTGAGGATCTAAAGAAAACAATGTGTCTCAGGACTGCTTGTTAAAAGGCATAATCTAAAACAAACTGCTAGCTAAAGGTTTTGCTAGGTAAACTTGTAACTTGACAGGCAGGTTTGTGAAGCATGTTGGAGTCTGGGGTATTAGTTTATCTACAGCTGTTTAGTAGCCTGGTGGCCACAAAACTGAGCGGACATCAAATAATTCATATTTTATAGACAAGCGTTGGAAAAGTCCCCCGTCCAAATAGTGTTTACATTTAAAAAGGGTTACGGGCTTTACTTAGGGGCCCACAGTGGCTGCTTGGTGCTGGGAATCAAATCCCTGTCTTTCAGGTACCAGTCTATCCACCACCCACCCCATTCCACAACAAACAGCAAAATAGCATTCAGGTTTACTTTAAAATCACCCGTTTGCACTCATTGTGTGCATTAAAACACTGCTTATTTATGCAGATATCCAATTCTTAAACTATGTGGCAGCATATCAATGCTTAGTTTTGCAAATACAGGTAAAGAGCTGCAAAAGTAATGTTTACATCATACAACTTAAGGAGAGATAGGTGTGATTTAACCACTGGTCTGTGCCAGATGGGCTGGTCGGAATATTTTAGAAACTGGGAATTTTATATAGAAGTTTCTAGAACACCCCCACCCATTTCAACCACAAGGTTTGATCATTTGTTTATGCTGAAAAGCTTATTCTGCAAAGCATAAAGAATGATGAGTTATTGCTTATTTGAGTTTCTATAGACTTCCTGTCATTTTAGACAACCTCAGGCTGTAGAGTGAGAATATCAAACTTAACTAAAGCTTCTGAATTATAACTGAAGCTCTTGACCTTTATATGCATATGATGCTGATAGATAGACAGTGTGTGCTGATGAACAATTTTTTGGTGGTTTCATCTAGTACGTATCCCAAAAACATAGTTAGAACAAACCTCATGAATAATCCTAAAATCATTCATGTCTTACAGACACTATATTTATATAGATCTACATATATGAAGGATGAATAAAGCCATGACACCATCAGAGGGTTCTCTGAAGTCTGTCGAGCCTCGTGGAGGTCCATCTCTGTAACGGCCCATTCCACCACCGCCCCGTCTGTCGCCAGGACGACCACCGCCGCGACTTCTTCCACCCATGAAGTCATCATCTCTAAACCCTAAGGTTAGAAGACAAAAACTAATCTTAATGCACGTGCCCGCAAATCTAAAACTAGTTGTACCAAAATACTGATCTAAAAAAATGCAACATACATTTTTAATATCAGTATTTATTGACAACTTGTTAGGGAGAGCTCTTTTCACAACAGCAGTAACAATGCAACAATATGACTGATGGCAATGAGATGGAATCCCTATGACATCATGTGGGTTTTAAAAAATATATGAAAAACAAGGGGAAAATAGGTCATCTCCTCTTCCTTTTTTTATAACCGAATATTCTAATGCTACCAGCTAGACCTCGCCCCATATGCTTTGTTCCCACTCATCGCACCTCCTCCTGAGTGGTCGAAGTCGTCTCTGGAGTCTCGTCCCCCTCCTCTGGGCCCCCGCGAGGCACCGCGGCCTGAAATGAACATGGGGCTACGTTTAAAACACGCTGCATTCTAGGGAAATATGTGCAGTTGAGCCAACCACACAAACTGGTTTAGCTAAAGTGATCTCCTGCAGTTGCCCTGGTTAGTCAGACTGCTAGAAAAGGAGGAACCATTTTCACAGAAGGAAAACAGTTTACATGCAAGGAAAGCTGAAAGGAGATGGGGGAAGCTTGTGTAGAATTAATTGTTAATGAAATGAGAGTAAGGAGAATAAAGGAAACCGTAGTGAATGAACAGAAAGAAGAGTTGTCTACTTAAATCCAAGTTATTAGGATTAGTTGAAAAGTCTAGTTAATAGTGCACCTCCTGTTAAAAAGCCTATACATCAATGCATGTTAATACGTCAGCTAGTTAGGGATACAAAGAAAAGGTGCAATGTAACAATAACAACACTTTGGTACAGTACTTAAAGGGTCGTTTTTCTCCTGGAGGAATTTGAACTTTTAATTCAATACATTTTTTTGAAACATTTGTTACTTACTACAAATATAACACTGCAAAACTCACATTTAATATACTAGCCATATACTCAAAACTTCACTCAATTAATATTCTAATGACTGCACAGAACAGAAATGATCAACGATCTTGAAATCAGTTGACTGTCTTCCTTCGCTAGTGCTTCAATTTTCCTATGCTTAAACAACCTACATATTTACCAAGTGATCTAAAAATGTAATCGGTTTATTAGTGCACTCTTTGTACAGCATTTTAGCCATCACATAAGCTCACAATGTAGATAGTATTTAGTTCTTCTGCTTCTTCTCCTCCTTTCGGCTGCTACCGTTAAGGGTCGCCACAGCCGATCGCTCTTCTCCACACTACCCTGTTCTCTACATCTGCCTCTTTCACCCCAACTACCAGCTTGTCTTCCCTCACCACATCCATAAACCTCTTCTTTGGTCTTCCTCTTTTCCTCCTGTCCGGCACCTCCATCCTTAGCATTCTTCTATCTATATACTGCATGTAGATGGTAATTCTTTACTTATTCTATTTCAGTTTTAGTATGTCTTGTAGACATTATTTGCAAGGACAAAAATAATTAAAATTAACATTAAGCTTTAGTTATTCTTAACATTATTTATGCAAATGTAGGATTGCTGTGCGTTTCATTTCTTGGAAACGGATTTCCAACTTGGATTTGAACAGGCAACAATGATTAAAAGACCAACTGTGAGTGGAAATTTGAGTAATTAAAAATATGTTAAATGTAAAAACACAAAACCCCCCCAAACATTGACCAACAAATAAAATCATATGAAACCTTTTCTGTGCGAATGGACTCAGAGACCAGTACCTCTGTCGTCTTTCCGGAAGCCGAATCCACCTCCTCGCTCTTGTCTCCGTCCCTCAGCAATGTCCACCCTCAGTGATCGATCTCCAAGCAGCTGTGGAAAAGAACACTGGCATGTCGGAGCAGTCTGCATTAATCCTTCAGTTATATTACAGTGGGTAAACACAATTTACTCACAGCTCCGTCATACGTCAAAGCTTCTTTTAGAGACTCCAAATCGTCAAACTCCACATAACAGAAACCTGAAAGGAGGCACAAAACAACATCTAAGCGATATGGACACCATAATTGGACTTATTTTAAAGCTGCAATTATGCCTCACCTTTAAACTTGTCAGTCTCTTTGTCTCGGACGAGCCGCACACTCCTCACGCTGAGCTCTCTGAAGATGGCGTCTATGTCTCCTTGTACTGTGTTGAAGGGCAGGTTGCCGACGTATGCAGTGTATGGAGGCTCTGTTGGGAGCTCCTTCTGCTTGCGGGGTCCACTTGGGCCCCCTGCACCTCGGGGTCTTTTTGGTCAAAAGCACAATCGATCAACAAGTGTACTAGGTACCAAAACTTCTTAATCATGTAATCATTGACAAAAACTAAATTCAGTAAATTTTACGTGTGAATTAAGCAGTTCAGCATTCATCTCACATAGCCTTCCACATATTTCTTTGCTTGTTGTTTTTAAATAGGAGATTAAAAATAATAATAACTGCTTGTAATAAACATTAAACTACAGAGTTCATCCTGACATTGTTAAACGTTCAACTTTGCTTCAATATATCGCTAACAATAATGTTTTGATAAAAAGAAAGATAACCCAAACAAAAAAAAAAAAACCCCCACTGAACATATATGGCAAAATGTTTATTTAGATTACCCATTGCAAGTGCAGGGAGGGGGTCAGTTATGGGTTGGGTTGATTGGACCAATTATAAATATTTTAAGTACATTAACAGCATTTGGCAGACACTTATCCGGAACAACTTACATCATCTCTTTTGCACAACAGAGCAATTGGGAGTTGAGGGCCTTGCTCAAGGGCCCACAGTTGCTTGGTGGAGCTGGAAATCGAACCCCGGTCTTTCTGGTATCAGTCCTTAACCACTAAGCTACCACTCCACATTATTTTTGATATCTGGTAAAATCTCTTTAGACGATTTAAAGTAATTCATTCATGTGTCAATAATGATTAACTGAATGCAAGGTTTCCATGCAACAAATGACAAGGAGCACAGTGGCTCTTATTTGTGATCCCTGTATTTGATTTGGTGAAGTTTTACACTGGATGCCCTTCTTAGCGCAACTCTCCCCATTAACATACCAAAAAAAAAAAAAAAACAGTGCAAGTCAAATCGTGGAAACATACTAAACAGTAACCATTTACTAAACATAGGTACAGATGGAAGAAAATCTACTAAGCATCCAGTTAGGATCAGTTACCACATGACACTTCACTTTTTGATGAATGATGATTAGACTCGCTTATGATGTATTACGAATCAACAGCTTAGGACACTTAATGGCAGTGTGAATTATTATCTCAAAACTGCACAGAGCTCCCAGTTCATGATAAAAGGGGCAAGTGATTCATCCATAGCACAAATCCCAGCACCACCATGCTGCTACTTCCGGGATCTTATTCATTTTACTTTGACTCTTACATGAAATGAATAGTTACTCTGTACGATGGAGTCAACCAAATACTATAAATGTAAAAAAAATAAATAAAAAATAGCCAAAACTAGGATGCAAGTCATAAAAATCATAATGTAGAAAAGCGCAAGAAACGTGAAATGATCACAGAACCGCGAGCAGCACGAGAACATGGACATGTTACACAGCCAAGTACGATTCTCAAGTCATTCTTTCATTTTTCATTCATTCATATTCTTACTCGCTAATTCCCCAGTTCGGGGTCACGGGGGTCTCTCAGCGCACATAGGGCGAGAAGCAGGGGTACACCTTGGACGGCTCGCCAGTCCATCACAGGGCCACACATAGACAAAACTCGCACACACGGGCAATTTAGAATCGACCAAATCTGCATGTTTTTTGGACTTTGTGAGGAAACCGGAGTACCCGGAGGAAACATACAAACTCCGCACAGAAAGACCCCCGGCTTGCTACTCGAACTCGGGAGCTTCTTGTTGAGAGGCAACCGTGCTAACCACTACACCACCGCGCCGCTATTCTGACATTTTGATTGTATATAAAACAGAGCGAATAAATAAATAAATCCGGTTTCCACGGATTTTACAGATCGGGTCGATTAAACTCAAACATAGAATAAAGTTAAATACAGCAGCTGAGTTGCGGCCTGATTTTATTAACCTCTCTATGCAGACCCGCTCAGTCGAACTGAAGGCTAAGAGGCTACAATTAGCCTCCATGCAGCGATCACGTTTTAATATAGCCAAACGAATACGTTCAACCGTAACTGTTGCGAAAACCGCGTAACGTGTCTACATTCTACGCTGAATCTCAGATAGACGCAAAATGTCTCATTTTGTCTGGCTTGTTGTTGTGCATCACAATTTGCAGTCCATGTGGGCTGTTTTTTTTCTTCCCCGCGAATACCTGGCGCCAAATGCCTCGCTGGCAATAAACAGACATCATGATTAAGATGGTTATTTTAAAGCGTTCACATTGATAGCTCGCCACAAATAGAAATATATCATACAAGGCAACCTAGTGGTCCTGCACGCACATCTGTATGATGCATCAATCCACGCGCTTGCGTTTTTTAAATGAGCGACTTCCCATTCATCATGCTGGGAGAGCGCAGATCCCCCACACCGATCAGCTTCCCAGGCCTGGCCTCTCCTCTCTTTTACTTAATGCACCCGGCGACCAATAACCAGCTCGTACTCGCTTAACCAGCAACCCACAGCTCGTTATTTACCGTCACCCGCAGAAATATTTTCTTACCCTCTTCCACCACCAAAGCTACCGTAAGCCCGGTCATCGAAAGTATCGTAATCCGCCATGTCCGTGTTTGCTGTTCAGAGAAAGCAGTCTGCTAGTTGGGGGCCTTCCATATACCGCTGAGCTTGTTAGCTGTCTTTGTAATGCCTCTAACATTTCTCATATCTAAGACATCTAAGAAAAATAAAATACAATAAGTACAACAAAAATAAGACAAGCACGTATGATTTTTATGAGTCTATTTGTTGAAAAACAATTATATGAAAAGAGATAAATACTATTTCGCAGAAGGAATTGTATTTAACTCAGGCATAACATCGAATGCACGACAGGGGAACGGATTAGCTAAATGTGAAATACCGGCTAGCAAATAAAAAAAAGTGTAATGTTATAAATTCTTCCTAATATCTGCGTTATAATAGTGTACAGAAAAGTTCGTTTTTCGTGCTTATATGTTATGTTATTTTAGGTGATTTTGCGTTGAAATGAGAAACTTTCAGGATAAATATGCATTTACACAAAAAAACCAGACAAGTCCATTGTCTATAGACGTTTATTCCTCATCAGGGTCATGGGAATCTGCTGGAGTCTATTCCAGCTGTCATTGGGCAAAAGGCAGGGGCACAACCTGGACAGATTAGTCCATCCATTATAGGGTCACATACAGATGACCAGACACACGCCCACTCATTCCAATGGACAATTTACAATCACTAACATTTTGAACCTGGGGGAAGTGGTGGCTTAGTGGTTAAGGTGTTGGACTAATACTGGAAAGACCAGGGTTCGATTCCCAGCACCACCAAGCAACCACTGTGGGCCCTTGAGCAACACCCTTAACCTCTAATTGCTCAGTTGTAATTCACTCTGGATAAGTTGCCCTGCCAAATGCTGTAATTGTGACCTGGGACCATCTTGCTAGGAGGTATCAGTACTAATCAACAGTGCTGATTACACAAACCAGTTAATGATTTATGGTAAATAATATACTAACATCAAACATCCTAGGGTTAGTCATTTTAAAATCAATAAAAAACAAACATTACATCATTTAGCAGGCACTCTTATCAAAAGGAATTACATTTATACTGAGCAATTGTGATCTTATTCAGGGATCGGGCATTGATAATTTGGTGGTGAAATTAAACCTGCAATCTTCTGTTCAGTTGTCCAACACTTTAACCACCGAGCCACCACCTTCGGCCAAAAGAGATATTTATGGCTTAGTTATTGTAAAATCTAACCATGCTGATTTATTGAATGATTTATACTCTATAGGTGTATAGAATGTTTGATATTTGATAAAAGAGATGTAAATGTATTTTATGTTGTATGCTAGATGGAGAGGGTTTGGACATGTGCAGAGGAGGGACTTGCAGTATATTGGAAGGAAAATGCTGAGGATGAAGGTGCCGGGAAGGAGGACCAAAGAGAAGACCAAAGAGGAGGTTTATGGGTGTGGTGAGGGAAGACATCCGGGTAGTTGGGGTGAAAGAGGCAGATATAGAGGACAGAGTAAGGTGGAGAAGAGTGATCCTCTGTGGCGACCCCTAACAGGAGCAGCTGACAGGAGAAGAAAAAGTATGTTGTACACACTCGTTGGACTGATATGTACTGATTTGGCCTTTCTATGTTTATTTTGCATATAAATGGTATGCAAATAGATATTGTCTTTAATCTATTAATTGTCAATCAAGCTAGTCAATTAAATTAAAGTAAATTAAAATCTTATTTCATAAAATGACATTAACACCATGAATAACCAGATTTGATTAAATTGACACCTACGTTTACATTCCTAAACTGCTGCCAAAGAAGTGGAAGCACACAATTGTTTTTATCATGTTTCAGCAAGACAGCTTCACTAAGTACAAATCAGGTCTATAAAAAATGGTCTGTCAAGGGTAGTGTGTAAGGAGACCCTTGATCTCAACCACACCAAACTTTAAATTAATTGAAATGCTGGAAACACTGGGCTCTTTATTTGAAAGCAGTGTCTGACCTTAATTGTGCTCTTGTGGAAAATAAGAATAATTTCCACAGCCACACTTCAAAATCTAGTAAAAAGATAAGTGGAGGTTATTATAACAGTACATACGTTCAAGAGTCAAGAGGCATTTATTTGTCTTTTGCACAGCTACTCTTGTAAAAATAAATAAAATAAATAATAAAATAAATGTAAAAAATGATAATAATAGAGCGGTGCGGTGGCGGAGTGGTTAGCACAGTGCCCAGTGATGGACTGGTGAACTGTCCAGGGTGTACCCCTGCTTCTCGCCCTATGTGCGCTGGGATAGGCTCCAGCAGACCCCCGTGACCCCGTATTAGGGAATCATGAATGAATTAATGAATGTTTTGTACATAGGGAATGGAACAGAACTATAGTTGCTATTAACAATAGTGCACTGACAGGTAAAAATAAGATAAATAATAAAAACAAAACAAATACACAATACAGTACAATGAAACATTTAACTTATTTAAAGTGTTTGCACATTTGAAGGTAAGGTTGAATTGCGTACTGTGTATTGAAAGGGTTGTGCCGTGGCTCAGAGTTGCCTTCATTTTAACATGATTACACACACATTACAATACAAATACAAACATTACAATATATAAGGAACAGACAGGTGAAGGAAACTAGGGAATCAAAGTTAAATACAGTACTTAAAATATTTTTTAATTAGGAGCATTATACTAATAAATACACATTTGCAGCACTAATACATTGTATTTACTATTACAATTAATAGAAGGTGTACATCGATTGGAAACCATAGTTGTAATGTTGAAGAACAATAAATTTGGAATAAAAGTAGTTTATAAAATAACATTTGTGTTTTAGAAATATATAGCACTCAAATGTTTATATATTTATGCCTATGTAGTGTGTTAGAACAGCATTCTTAGAACAGAAGTGATGTCACAGAGCACAGAAGCTATGCTACAGTGAAACTAAACTGTACCCTGTCCACTTTCACATTGCCCTTTTGTGCTCTCACACACTGGATGTCTGTCCAGCTACCAGACCCTAGAGAAGTATATTTGATTGTGGACTGTTCACAAGGAATCAATTATATTAATGTTACACAATCATGCCTCTCACATGCCACACTGCTTAAAGCGGTGATTTTCACTTCCCCCCCCCTACAAAAACCCCCAAAACCTGGATTAAGGTTTTTAATCTTGTAACCTTGCCTCTGAAGAGAAAACACAAATAAAAAAATCCTTTAAATGTGCTTAAGAAAATTTTTAAATTGTGATTATATAACTAAAAAAATCTAATAAAATTTTATATATTTAAAAATATTTTAATATTCTTGAACTCCTCTCCCAGACAACCACTGGCCTAAACAATGGAGGACAATACAATACAATACAATACAGTACAAAACATTCATTTATTTATTCATTCATCTTCTTATCCGGTTTTTCCCTAATTCTGGATCAGATTTTTGCTGGAGTTTATCCCAGTGCACTTAGAGCGAGACAGGGGTACACCCTGGACAGATTGCCAGTCCATCATAGGGCCACACAAAGCCAACAACTAATCCATTTTATTTGGTCACATACATGATTATACAAAGTACAACATATAGTGAAATGTTTCTCTTCGCATATCCCCTCATATCTTTGCTTAGTCAGAGCGCAGGGTCAGCTATTGTGCAGCGCCCCTGAAGCTGGAAGGGTTAAGGGTCTTGCTCAAGACCACTTGAGCCCCAGGTGGTGGGGCTTAAACACAGGTGTTCATGGTCTCCCGATCAACAACTCGGCACCTAACCGTTTGAGCCACCGTTGCCCCAAACAACCACTCATACACAAGTTTACACCTATAGGCAATTTAGAATGACCAATAAACTTATTGTACATGTTTTTGGACTGTGGGAGGAAACCAGAATACCCAGAGGAAACCCACACAAGCACGAGGAGAATATGCTCCGCACGGAAAGATCCCTTGCCCGGGAATTCTTGTTGTGAGGTAACCGTGCTAAAATTACAATACAATACAATACAATACAATACAATACAATACAATACAATACTAGAATGGAACACAATATGTTGACAGAAAGTGGAAAATTAAAGCAGTATATTAAGTATATGCAGTAAAGTGTACTAGCGATGTAGGGGTGTAATATAATCAATCCTTTTTTTTTGCATAATTTTATATTATTAGTTTACTTTTGGTATATTAAAGTCAAGAGAAATAAATGTGGAAACAGTTTTAACTGTAAATACGTTGGGAAAAGGAATTGTGGAGATATCTGGGGAAATTGTATTTCCTTAATTTTCTGTTTTGGTTTCTGTTTCTTTTATTCTTTTGAACGCTGATAAGAACATTACTTCACAAATGGACTTGCACTTCGAGTCTTGTAAGAAGAGTAATTTTTGGTAAAGCCTTTACATAAGGCTGAATGTCCACTAGAGGGAAATAGAATATAACCAAGCAAAATTACAGCTCAGAAGTGCAGAAAATTCCAAGTCCAGTGAAGTCACATAAAATAGTGTCTGTATTTGATTTAATTAGTGCAGGTTTTTAGTGCAAATTTCATATAAATAATTGTAATAAGTTTGCAGTGAATCAATAATTGTCTGGTGTGGAATATCCTTTACGGGTAGCCAAGACCTCTATTTGGTAGCCAGATGTTTCATTGTTGCTTATTGGATGATATCTTCAAAGACCATTGTCAGAAATTACACTGGTGTTATGCATGCCATTGACGGAAATTCTACAATATGGAATATAGAAGTAAACAGAATGTTTAGAATGTTTTTGTATGTTGTAGCATTACAGCTGGAACTGGAACTAGGGGACTCCAACACTGCTCCATCCTGATAATGACTCTAAGCCCAAATTCCTGAACTCTATTATGACATGGTGTGTTATTATTTAAAAAATAAACACACCACTTAACACTTTTGGGATAAACTGGAATGTCGACTGAACCCCAGGCCTCATTACCTGACATTAGTGTCTGATCTCACTAATACGGCTGGAGCTGAATGAAGAGATATCTCATATCCATGCTCTAAACTATCTTACTAGAAGAGTGGTTAATTGAGATAAATCTGAACTAAGATGCATAAAATCAAATGTGATAATGACAATATAGTGTATATGTAAATTTGATACCTTAACTATTGAATTTAGAAATTCTCTTAACATATAAGAAAACTGCATATATCCACGATACAAGAATAGGTATCACCATTTTAAATAATGTGAGTGTTTGCTATAACTTGAACCACAGATAACATGCTGTCACATTGCAGTTAAATTGCATGACACTCTGCCCTTGGATGTTCTGTTCATGCTGATAAGTACTTTTAATATTTTTTTCTTGCAGCAGCAGAGGATAATAAACATTGATATATCTCAGCAGTATATATTAAAATAAAGTTGGCCAAGGGTCAGTCAAACTGATTTACTGAAGCCTCAAGGAAGGCAAACGGTGGTGTGGTCACATACTGATAACCGCCTGCAGTCATCTGATAAACTTAAGCAATTACAAAATAAATAGAACATTTTTAAATACCTTTCCCCACATTCATTCTCTGATTTTTTTTTTCTTTTGGTGGCTAGGGTCTCTGGTTTGATCCAAATATTATATCTGGTATAACCCACCTCTTTCTTCAATATCAGGCACTATATTATATCGGTTCCCCTCCCTCTGGGAATAAGAAAGTTTGTTGACTCTTGAGCCACTGAACAAAGTCACATTTTGTCTGATTTAAAGTACAGCGTAGTCACCGCTACATGACAGACTGAATAATTGCATGACTAAACAACCGTCCTAAAGCAGTGTGTCTCAGCCGTGTGTACAAAAAAAGCATTGTTGCTTAAATTATTGCACACTAGGCAGCTTATCAATATTCAATAAAATCCAAAATGCATACCAATCCAGTTTGTGTTTTATGTGATCAGAATTCTGGTGTTAAAGTATTCAGACAGTAAGACACATAGTTTAATGCACAGCATCCATTATTTTGCCTAGGTAAAAAAAAAGTCCACAATGAGTGAACCAAAATGCAGATGATAAGTTGTAGCTGAATAATAGAAAGGAATTTGAGTATCTGCCAAAAAATATTGAAGGTGCTACTTCTGGGGCAAAAACATCCTCTGTCTAAGCTAAACATATTGTGTGGTTTAGTTTCATTCTTTTTTTTTTTTTTTTTTTTTTAATTTTGGAATACATTAATGGACATATAGATTTTTAAACTTCCTTTTAGAATAGTGTACCATATGGATGACACTGTAAAACATTTATTGTGGATTTTATAGTTATTATTATCTAACTGGCTCAGGAAAAGTTAAGGTGAAAGATATGCTAAATATATTTACAGTTTAGTTGTTTAACATATTTCAAGGCTTCTCCGAAAATCCCAACATCGAAACTGACATAAGTCTTCCTTAAGTCTTTTAGGAATTTTTGCCTTTATTTATAAGATAGATTGAGAGATAAAACAGGGAAGAGAGAGGGGGCAGAAATTACCCAAGATGGAATTGGACGCAGTTCACGGGCGGGTATATGGGTGCTTTAACCCACTACACCATGGCTACACCAAGATTATTTGAGTGCTAAAATGTAGCAGTTGAATCAATGAATGATTGTGATGATACTGTTCTCTATTTGTGATGACTCAATGGTTCAGGCTTTTCAACACAAATTGTGTTTGTTACAAATTCATTATCTGTTGTACCAGTGTTTAGCTGTTCAATAATGAGACAATTATGTATGTTGCTAAAAAGGTTGCATATTCTAAAAAGCTATCATGCTTGGTTGTACCCTGCATTCGCCAAATAAGTAAGTGTGTACTATGTCTAATAGTAAATAACAGTAGGATATTACATGTTTCATTGTCTATTTGCTTTTGTGGTTTTTGAGCTTGTCTTATGATTTTGACATTTGGGCTGGCCTGGGATTATCGGCACCACGGATTATAAAGCGCATTAAGCAGTCTTGTACAGGGGATTTTTTAAGAAGTACGACCAGGACTGATCCCAGGACTGATCCCAGGACTGAATCAGTTGGACTGAACCAGGACTAAACCATAAATTAAACCACCGTGTGATTAACTGAATTGGCTGGACAAGGAGTAATAGAATATTTCAGGAAATGGATCATGTACATGTTTTTAGACTGTGGGAGGAAACCGGAGAAAATCGAATCCGGGACCTTCTTGCTGTGAGGTGACAGTGCTATGCCACTTTGGAGTTGAGAGAGAGAGAGAGAGGGAGAGAGAGAGAGAGAGAGAGAGAGAGAGAGAGAGAGACTTGTTGTTTTATGTTTCTGGAGAATCTTTCATTTCACTCTGTACTGTGAGTCACTCTGGGTAGAACAAAGTAATCTGATTCTTTTGAAATGTTGTGAAATATGGAATTTAGTGGTAAGAATAAATATTTAAACATAAATTACTGTCAGTTTTAAATGAGGCCCAACAATGGTTAAATTATATTTTACATAAGATTCTAACAGAAATTAGAACGAATTACTAGAAATATTTCAACTGTGCTAAAAGTGGCCTGTTTGCTGTAATGAAATGGTACCTTATTTTGAAAACATTCATTCAATTGCAAGAATCTCAAAAATGTGTAAAATGTTTAGCTTTCTCCCCCATGATTGCTTTACGGCACAAATATATCACTCATTGAATGCAGTCTCCCATCAGATGAACAGTGGAGCATTAACATGCTTTAATCCATATTTACTGGGTAACCTTTTAAACATCAGGGGTGTGTGGTAGATTCTAGTGTAGTTCAAAAATGATATATCTTTATAAGATATAAATTTTAAACTGGTTGTTTTTAAAATGACATAAACTAAATATATATATATATAAGTATTATTAACTTACCTCAACATGTTTGATGTTGAGCTATTGTATGCTGCAGTTCAGTTCATTCATTCATTCATTAATCTTCTTACCCGCTTATTCCCGAATCCGCTGCTGCGCCTCACATAGGGCGAGAGGTGGGGGGTACACCCTGGATGGGTTTCCAGCCCATCTCATGGTAAACCATTCACACACACATTCACTCAATTTAGAATCACCAATCCACCTAATCTGCATGTTTTTGGACTGTGGGAGGAAACCGGAGTACCCGCAGGAAACATGGAGAAAATGCAAACTCCAAACAGAAAGATCCCAGCTCAGGATTCGAACCCGGGACCTTCTTGTTGTTTTAGGTTTAGTTTACACTGCAGAATAAAGCTGTTGCCATTCTTACACTTAAAGTAGAAGTAGTATTTGATTTCAACAGGATGTCACTTCCAGCCGGATCTTCATCAGTTATGTCTGTCTTGTCTGACTCCATCATTTTGTTGGCTTTAATCAATGCAGTAGTTTCTTAGATTTTTTCCCCAACATACATTTTTTTAAATATTTTATTGTATTGTTTTGCTCAGTAATGGATATAAATAAAAATTAAGTAAAAGTAAAATGACAAAAGCTAAAATAAAAGCTATTTCTTTTTGCCACTGACTTGTTGCACTTGTATTGTATCTGCTATCATAAATATTGATGTTTTGTTAAACAATTAGCCCATTGTTTTATAAGTATAATAGTATTTGTATTCTATTAGAAATGTTTTGACTAAGGGCGGCGCGGTGGCGTATTGGATAGCACAGTTGCCTCACAACAAGAAAGTCCCGGGTTCCAATCCCGGGCTGGAGTTTGCATGTTTTGTGAGGGTTTCCTCCCACAGTCCAAAAACATGGAGATTAGGGTGATTGGTGATTGTAAATTGTCCATAGGTGTGAATGTGTGTATGAATGCTTGTTTGTCTATGTGTTGCCCTGAGATGAACTGTTGACCTGTCCAGGGTGTACTCCTACCTCTCGCCCTATGTGTGCTAGGACAGGCACAGCAGACCCCCATGACCCTGAATTCAGGAATAAGCGGGTAAGAAGAGGAATGAACACCCGGGACGGGTTGCCATTTTGCCCTGTGCCCCCACCTGATTTTCATCTAATTTCTGATTTTCATGTTCATCTGAGAGTGTGTCTTTCTTCTTCTTTGTCCTTCGGCTGCTCCCGTTTGGGGTCGCCACAGCGGATCCATGATCCGCACATTAGACTTGGCGGGGTTTTACGCTGGATGCC
>JAOTRA010000037.1:8098772-8134629 GCA_026260255.1 Pseudolaguvia tuberculata | reverse complement strand
CTATCTATCTATCTATCTATCTATCTATCTATCTATCTATCTATCTATCTATCTATCTATCTATCTATCTATCTGTAGTAATTGTGTCGTAGTAAAAGTGCTCAGTTGGACGGTTTCTGAATGACACTCCTTGATAAAAGTATTATGCCACAACAAAGATAAGCAGCCTCAAATGGTTACTGTGTAATTATGTATATTCTGCTAAAAATGATCAGCCAACATAGCAGATATATTAAACTGTGGATGTTGAATTCCATAAAAAGTAGCATGATGTTCTGTCAAATGATGCATTTGCAAATAAGCACTATGTAGAAAATTCTTGTAATGCATACAAATATAGATTAATATTTAAAGCCATTGTGCTTAATACAGAAGAATAATATCATGACTGTACCAGATACTAAAGTGATCATTCATTTAATTATCTTGTTACCCACGTATTCCCTAAATCGGGGTCACGGAGGTCTGTTGGCGCCTATCCCAGCTCACATAGTGTGGGGGGACTCTGGATGGGTCCATCCCAGAGCAACACACAAACAACCGTTCACACAGACGGACAATTTAGAATCACCCAATAATCTGTATGTTCTTTGGACTGTGGGAGGAAACCACAGAAAGATCCCCAGCCCAAGAATTGAACCCGGGATCTTCTGTTGTGAGGCGACTGTGCTAACCACTATGCCACCGCGTTGCGAACTAGTGAAGTGAACATTCATTCATTCATCTTCTTACCAGTTTATTCCCTAATTCGGGGTCACGGGCGTCTGTTGGCACCTATCCCAGCGCACTTAGGACAAGAGGCAGGGGGTACACCCTGGACGGAACAGATTTTATTATTTGTATGTTTTGGATGATATAATTGCTCCAGTAATGTTTTAATACATTGAAAACATATCCTAAGTGTAGTCAGCCAAACATTTTGGAGTATAGACTGATATAGACTTATTTAGAATGAATAATTCTTCTTCTCACTTACATAACTATTCATAACCTTGCTCCTCCTTACCATTTAGACCTCTTACACTCTTCACTCCCTCACAAACTCCTTTTCACATGGTCCTCTAGAATTCTCTCCCATATGACATTCGTCATTTCAACTCATTAGCAGGATTTAAAACGAAACTCAAAACCCACCTTTGTACAATAGTCTACCCCACATAATCAATTGTTACTATTATTATTGTTTATTGAGTTATTTACACAATTATTTTTACGGCTTTTTTTAATGCAAAATTTTTATGTAAATTTACATTCATCTTATTGTTCATAATAAGTCATTCTAGTTGTGAATTCTAGTTTTATATCTGATAGCTTTTTTTTTGTAAGACACTTTTAAGTTTAAGTGTTTGTGGATATTTAAATTCATTAATTAAAAATTGAAACATTGGGGTCTTTTAAGATTTATTTTTAATTTCCTTTATGTATCCATTAGTGAAGTTTAACCTACTTTTAATGTCAGGACTGAAATGAGAATTGAGTTATCATTTCTGATGTTCTTATTAAATGTTGTGTGAATTTTCTGTTAAAGCACCTACTAAATCATATATATATATATAGATTACAAGCAAACTCCAATTTAAGACAAATAGAGAAAACCCATCCTTTAGTTCAGATTTGTCATGATGTGATGAATTATGTAGAAAATACCCACACACTTGGCCACTTTTTGGCCTGGTTGAAAATGCCACCGTTGCTCACACTACTTTGTGTTTGTCTCTCTCATACACTTTGAGTGTATTTGTGTGGGAAGATAAATATGTATTTTTCCTTACCTCCCACTTTTAATCTGTTACCATGTACATCTCTTCTTATATACACTACAAATATTAAGTGGTGGGAGTAAAAAAAATCAGACCACAGACCACCTCTTTATACACAGGTTTTTATCTTTTGTTTCTTTGTTTCTTTTACACCTTCAGCCTCCAGATACTGTTGCACTTGGGCTTGAGGCATATTGAGAGAAACTAAAGAAGAGTAGGATGCTTAAGTGAAAGAGTGATTTCTAAAGGTAGAGCGCAGTAATCAACAAACAAT
The DNA here is from genome assembly GCA_026260255.1 of Pseudolaguvia tuberculata. Classification (NCBI taxonomy): domain Eukaryota; kingdom Metazoa; phylum Chordata; class Actinopteri; order Siluriformes; family Sisoridae; genus Pseudolaguvia; species Pseudolaguvia tuberculata. The sequence goes on along the minus strand of JAOTRA010000037.1, from coordinate 8,132,595 downwards.
CAAATTCCACCAAACAATTGGAATACTATTAGCTAATATCAGTCAATTCAGAAACTTAAAGCAGTGCTGAAATTAATGTATAATAATTTAATTAAAAGTATGTATAAATAGAATATGCAGTTATTAGTAGAAAACTACTTATTGTTAAACCACTAAGATATGGTAACCCTTGGTCACTAGGGAACAGACATGTTATATTGAGTAACAACACTAGGAGTCCCGTTTTATGAACCTGATGTACATGTGAAATATCTGAAAAGGTCAATGAAAACGGTCAAGCACAGTTTGCATAATCAGTCACACCTGAACTACAGGGTATAAATAGACTGGTTGCAAATATTCTTATTGATCTGACCTGAATTACGACTTTCCTGGGACATTTCACTGCAGTGGCAGGAGTGACATAACGTCTCTATTCCCTCTATCAGGGAACGAGGGTTACGTCTCCATTGAAGGAGAGATGTCAGCCCGAGGGACACATTTATTTATGTATATTTACAGATATAGTGCAACACTGCATCAGAAGCTTCTTCCACAGTGGAGATTATACACATGGAGACACTACCAAGGAGCCACTACATGTGGAGCACTCTTGTGAGGGCTTTTTATAACTTGGAGTTCAGCACCTCCCACTTCAGTGGAGGGATCAACCGGCGGGCAATGTGCTGAATGATGGAACGACCAAACTGATATAACCATACCGAGGTGGGGGGGAAGGTAATTAACGCTCAGGACAAGCTCTACTCCCTGCTGTTCTTCAAAGTCATGGTCACCACAGAAGAATTTGGAGGAGTAAATATGTCCTGGCAAATATGTTGGGAGTAGCCCATATATCTGTGAACTAGGCTCTATTCACCATGGATGATTCCGCAGTTCAGGGTAAATAGCTGATCCCTGAAGGGAGTAGTGGACCCCTTGGCCACGTATCTCAGCCAAGGTCTTAAGACGACACAAGAGTCTGTTGGACAACAGGGTTGCCGCCGCGATGAAGGGGGAGACCGCTTTCTGGTCCTTTTTCTTTGGCCTGCTGTGCTGCTGTGCTATGAAAATGCCGTTGCACACTGGCGTCTAAAATCTGTGATTTACGATAGTTCAGGTGTGACATATTATTCAAATTATGCTTGTTTTAAAAGGAAACTATGTAACACTATATATTTTTGTGTGTAAATTAGAATACAAAGATTTAACAGAGCTTATAATCCATCAGTTGTTACTGAAGTCCTGCATCAAAAGAATGGCCAATTTCTGAGACCAGCTTGCTTGTTCTTATAGTCATAAAAGCCCAATATAGTACAGTTCACTTTGCTGATAAGACCAACACAATTTATTGATTTCTCTGTTTCATTGACCTGCAGAAGTGCTTGAAAAAGAGAAAATTGTCTTGATTGATGCGTTTTGTTTCAAGGATATCACCATACAGAAGAACATACATTTTGAATCATGTGTTTATTCTCCTCACTCATTATAAACCTAAAAAAGTAAAAAACAACAACAAAAAAAGCATATTGTAATATAATAATTTCATTTAAATTTAAAGTGTTAAAAAGTGAGTATAAACAAAAGCAAAAATAATTTTCTTTATTAAAAATACTATTGGTTCCCTTTCTAATTTTTGTTTATTATCCACAGACACAGACACAGACACAGACACGCACGCACGCACACACACACAATTGTGCGTGCACACCACAATCCTTTACCTAGTATCTTCCTAGCCAATGTGCAGTCTTTGAAAATAAGCTTGATGGCCTCGGAGAAAGGGTCACGTTCCAGAGAGATATTTGGGACTGCAATCTTCCCTGCTTTACCGAGACATGGCTGAACCCAGTTGTACCGGACCATGCTATGCACACTCAATTCACCGCATGGACAGAACAATGAACAATGAGTTGGGGTGGCAGGAGGAGATAGAGTATGTCTGATTTCTTTCATGCTCCTGATCACCAAATCTGGGACTTCTGACCATAAAATGTCACCCCTTCAGTGCCATTTCTATTCCACCTCAAGCAGACACAGATACTGCGATTTGGAACCTGGGTGTCGTGCTTATTGTGTTAGGGGATTTTAACAGTGCCAACCTCTAGTATGCACTGTCGAACTGTTCATCGGTACATCGCTTTCCCTACAAGGGGCAAAAGGACACTGGGCCACTGCTTCATACTGTTCTAGAACATCTACAAAATCCAATCATGTTTATGGAAGCGATTTTGAGATTTATCTGGAAACTAATCGATGATAGGATAACCCGTATACGAAACAACAACACACTTTTATGCTCTCTTTGAGAATAAAAAAACAGCATGCACGCTTCTCTCAGAGCTTGTCATGAGGAGGGCATTCAGGAGAATGAATATCAGCATTACAGGTCAGGTTATGAAAATCTGTGCTGACCAGCTAGCACCAGTGTTCACAGAGATATTCATCTCTTGGTCTGTAGTCCCATCATGCTTTAAACAGTGTACCATTGTTCCATCCTGAAGAAACCCAGCCCACCACGATAAAGTGCTTTGAAAGACAGGTCAGAGTCTTCATCTGTGCTTCATTACCAGATACAATTGATCCACTTTAGGTCGCATACCACCAAAACAGATCCACTGAGATGCTCCTTCACATCACAACAAGACAGATAGGGAAATTATGCAAAAATGTTTGTAGACAGTTCAGCATTTAATACCATAATTCCTTTCATGCTTACCTCCAAGTTCGAATTCAATGACGGAAAGACCATAAGCCATAAGGGAGGGAAAACACACCTTATTTTCCATCACCCTCAGCACTAGAGTTATGCAGCCACTTTCAACTCTACCACAATCATTAAGTTTGTTGTGGGCCTGGTCTTTACCAATGATGAAACCGCTTACCTACATGAGAGCAAAAACACAGAGTGATGGTGCCAGGAAAACAACTTACTCGTAAACGTCAGCAAGAGTTTTTAGTGGATTTTACTACAAATCAGATGTCATACTAACCGATCAAAATCAACGGGACCCAAGTTTAGAGAGTAGATAGATTCCAGTACATAGCTGCTCACATAATATAGAACCTGTTATGGTACTGTCACATCTACACCCAAAGATGGCCAACTGAGATGTTTAAGGGATTTTAAATGACCAATTCAGATGCTAAATAATAAGCACTGTTTGTACGCTGCTCTGGACAAGAGCGTCTGCTAATTACCTAACTGTAACTGAAAGACGTTTTATACCATACAGAGCATCCTGACAGGTAGCATCACATTCTGGTTTGGTAACAAGATTATAAGGTATAGGCAGACCATCCAGTCAGCTGAATGTACTATCCACTAACTAAACTCCCTGTTCTGCTGGACATCTACACTAAGAGGCACTTGAGCAGGGCTGGGAAATTAGGTGAAGTATATACAGAACAAAGAATATCCACACCTTTCTATACATATAGTTACACTTTACTGATTTTATCTATTTATTTATTGCTTTCTTACTTTAATTTACTTTTATTATTATTTGTATTTTTAATGTTTATCTACTTGAATTCCCTTTTTTCTGTTATTTGTCAAACAGTCATAAAAAGCATTTTACTGCTTGATGTACTGTGTGTGATTATGCATGTTCATTCATTCTTTCATCTTCTAACCTATTTATTGCCTAATTCAGGTTCACGAGGGTCTGCTGGAACCTATCCCAGTGCACATAAGGCGAAAGACAGGGTTACACCCTGGGCAAGTCCATCCCAGGGCCACACATAGACAAACAATCTCACACACTCCTATGAGCAATTTAGAATCACACAAACACACAGACACAGACAGAGACAGGGAAGAAACATTGGCTTCTGGGCTTTTGCTCTCTGACTTTCACCTTGCTGTTTGTATTAATTGCTGCTATTCATGTCACATCCTCATGTCCTGCTGCTTAATAGGTGCATCCAGGTATTCTGTAAAATGCCTCAGAGACTTCTTGATTTCCTATATGGTACTGCATTATTGCCATGTCCAACATTGATAATGCTGAGCTCCTAAAGGGGATTTAGTGTCAACAAGCTGCCCTGCGCAGCAAATTAGCACACAAATCAATTTCTCTAGTCAATTTAGATCTTAGAGTTTAGCAATTGTTCCTACATGTGATGCACCTTGAATAATCAATTGTAGAGAGGCTGATTAATTAAAATAATTTATAATTAGCAATTAGAAAATGTGTTTGAGATAATCTATATGGAACATTAGCAGGTGACCGCCCTAATGTGTTCCTATAAACTACAAATGAGTTAAATGTGGAAAAGTCATTTTCTACATTAAATAGGACACGTAATTAGGCCGCTCTGTTGCCCTGTTAAATCCTAATTTTATTCCGTTAAATATAGTGCACAGGAAGTTCAGGAAGGGTTTTAGGCCATCACATCTACAGAAAGATAAAAAACAGAAGTAGTAGGCTATAGTAGGTAACGGCAGTCCTGTTGCCTTCTGGGAACTAAACTGGATTTTTTGTGAAAAGTTACAGACGTAACCCTTTGTCAGAAAAAAGAAGTGAACAAATGAGAAAAAAGTATAAGAATAATAATACTGAAAGTATTAGTTTAATACCATCTCTTCAAAACTGTACAGTCAAAGAAAAGGCATGTAACCCTTGAGGCATGTCTCTGTGAATCACATAAATCCCTTAAAACTGTTCTGTTTGTCTCCTATTTTGTCATGGGAGGGGAACATGCAGACTCCATGATTATATCATTTCTGATACTGTATTCATTTTTGCACAAAATTCTAGGTGACCATATGGGACAAATTCTGTAACTTTACCTTTTTTAGCTTCTCAGATGCATCTTGATTTTTTTTTTTACTTTCTCATTACAACGAATGAATGACTGCTGACTGTAAAGCTTACCAAAAAAACCGCATGTTATAGTGCAGGGAAATCCAATAAAGGCTGTTGGTCAGACTTGGCAGATTTTATCTAGACATGCACACAGCATCCTTCCCTTGCCTCTGTCCAGTTATGTGTCCAACAGTTATCTCTCACTATAAATTAAAAACACTAATCATCTTATAATTGATTAATTATCATGTTTTATTAAAAGAAAAAACTATTTCACCCACCCAACACCTGCAGAGTGGTTAAAGTGTTAGACTGCTAAATGTTCTCAGCATCATAAAGTTAAGTTTGGGCCACTGAGCATGGCCCATACTTAACATCCAATTGCTCCGATGAATAAAAGATATATATGTAAATTGGTCCAGGCATATAAATGTGAATGTATTTATCCTTCTCTCACTGTGTTACATGGGATCTGGACACAAACCAAAAAAACATGATAGTGAAAATGTTGATCAACAAAATGCAGCTTAGCAGATACAGAGAACAGAGGTTTCAATGTTCTCTGGCACTATGCCACTGAGTTCTGCCCTCTCTCTGACAAAACTGTCCAATTCATTTACAGTCTCTGTGGCAGTGAATTTAATTAAGCGCTAACCAGTTTCAGAGGTTTATCATTTCCCTGGAGACAAAAGCATTCGATCAGCTATGACCCCAAGTACTATGTAGTATAACCTTGCTGAAATTCTTTGCGTGCATTTAGGTGTAAGACAGATTGCTAAAACAGCAGTAGGTGAGATTTGTCTTTGGATAATTCAAAGAAACCAGTTTTCAAATTTGCCTAAAAATAATCTTGCAGATTTGTAGCCTACTTAATATAGAACTGTCCCATAGGAGAGGAAAACATTTGTGTCATAATATATATTAATAGATATTAAATGCACTAGGGCGGTGCGGTAGCGTAGTGGTTAGTATGGTCGCTTCACAACAAGAAGATCTCAAGTTCAATTCCTGAGTTTGTATGTTACCTCGTGCTCCTCCGGGTAACTCTGGTTTCCTCCCACAGTCCAAAAACATGTACATTTGGTTGATTGATGATTTTAAATTGCCCATAGGGGTGAATGTGTGCGTGGCACTGTGATGGACTGGCAACCTGTCCAGGGCGTACTCCTGCCTCTCGCCCTATGTGCACTGAGATAAGCACCAGCAGACCCCCGTGAGCCCGTATTAGGGAATAAGCGGGTAAGAAAATAGATGAATGAATGAATGAATGAATGAATGAATGAATGAAAGATAAATGCACTAAGGAATACACTAAGAAGTTTAAACATAAGTCTCAAACTACTTAATGTTTTTCTGATTGCAGCTGCATAACCAATTTGTTATTTTTAAACCTTTTTTTAGGTTGACCTTATAACATGACCTCATAATCTGCTCCAGTATATATAATACATATTTTTCTCTGAGGCTATGCCCCATTACATAAACTGGTAATGCACTTCGGTTTTGTGTGACTTTACTCATACTCATGGAAGCATCTCGGTATGACCTGCATTATACCTGGCACATAGGGTGTGAGCAAGCTGTTATTGCTGTGCATCAAAGTCATTGAGAAGCCCTGAGGTGGCTATATTTCATATGAAGGATGTTTTGGTGGCCACAGTTGCTAGAATACATCCACGATATAATCAGTGATTGCACTGTTGTCAATGTGTGGCCAGAACCCAACCTCAAGGACTACTGCACCCTCTAATATCCCTAAACATACTTAGTCAAAGTCATTCTTGTGGTGTTTTCTCAAACAAGACATCCTTATCCATAAATTCCCACAGAGTGCCAGATTTCAGAGGTCCTGCTGCGACATGTTTAGGATTCATGGCTTTTTCCAGAATATGGTTTAGATTGAGTTTTTCAGTTTATCTTGCCTTTTTGGAAAGTAATCTGAGAACCATGGGATGGGTCTGAAATCAGCATGCCATCAGGGGAATTAGGAGATGGAAAAGACAATAAGACCACTTAAAGCTTTCGCTTAATCTGGACATTTTTCATGCATAACACTCATTAATATTCTTCTTTTGAGTGTTAATATGGCTTTCCTCGAATCTTGTTACCTGGACAGGAATCGTGGTTAACGTTCCTACTGCTGCTTAACCGGGGTCAACATTTTTGATGGAAATGGCAGCTAAGGCAGGCAAAGTAATGCAAAATGTTAGAACCACTGCTTTGTCCAGGTCAGAGAGCCTGGCTTTCAACCAGAGAGCTTTCTTTGCTTGTGGAATCTGAAAAAAAGCTCAGTTTATTGGCCCTTAGTACGTTCATGCCTGATGGTCAGATGTTCTGTAACTTTTGTCTATATGTTAATTTATATTGATTGGCTCTATACATTAATTCATGAAGTACATAGTGTAATATATGACCAACAAGTTACTGTTTGTGTGTTCTGCTTGTGTATTGTGACATGGATTGATGTGCATTCTTTCATTTTATAGGATTTTTAAAGACCAAACTTGATAGAAATTGCATAAAGTATTAATTAATAAGAATTAAGACATTTTCTGATTACTATTTGTTCCTGGCAAAACAAAACAAAAAAATCAAAATGACATTGCTACAATCAATGCACATGTTTTATGCACATACACACCTTACTCCAATCACCAATCAATTTTAGGACTGTGGGAGGAAACTGGCGTACCTGAAGTAAACCTACGCAATTACCCAATTGTATGTGGAGAACATACAAACTCCACACAGAAAAAGCAATTACTGGATGTACAGTAAAGATGATCTAAAGATTTTCATTTGGTTTGGCTGATAATTATTTGTTTAGTAACATTTCTAACATTAGCAGACAATTGTCTGATGAATCAGTTATTGCTGGCTGTTGTGATCTTGGCATCTGTAGATTAATTCTGACTCCCACACCAGGAACAATCATCATCAGCCTAGCCTATCAACTTTTTGCTGAAATTATTTTTTGATTGAGGCAACTTTGCAGCTCTCTCATCTTGGATTCAGCGAATAATGGCATGGTCCTTTGCTAAGTATGCATTAAGTCATAAGAGCCTTGATTTCCCATGATACAAAAGTACTGAATGGAAAAATTACATTAACTTTTCTTACAGCTCAGTAACACGATTCCATTTTATGATTCCATTCAGATACTACTTTCCTCTTGTATGACTGTGTGATATGTACCACATTGTACCAAAAGGGTTATTGGCTTGAAATTGAAAGAGATGTGTAACATTAAGAGAGGATATTATATGTTAATCATTTCAGCAAGTAGCCATTTTTCTCTTAAACGTATTCTTTTATGATAAAACAGGGGTGACACAAAAGATAAATGTTGAGGTTGAGGATTGAGCTCATATCAAACAAAAAATGGATTATTTCCACCAAGAAAAATAGTAGTGGTTAGCACGGTCGCCTCACAACAACAAGGTCCCAGGTTCGAATCCCAGGCCGGGGATTTTTCTGTGCAGAATTTTCATGTTCTCCCTGTGCTTGCGTGGGTTTTCTCCAGATATTCCGGTTTCCTCCCACTGTCCAAAAACATGCAGAATAGGTCGACTAGTTCTAAATTGTCCATAGGAGTAAATGTGTGTGTGATTATTTGTCCATATGTTGCCCTGAGATGGTCTGGCGACCAGTCCATCTGCCTCTCGCCCTACGTGAGCTAGGATAGGCATCAGCAGACATTAGGGAATAAGCAGGCAAGAAGATAGATGAATGAATGAATGAATGAATGAATGAATTCAAGGAAAGTTTTAGAACTAAAAATGTATTTCAAATATACATCATAGAAACTAAATGGTCAAGTTATAATGTGTGTCATTTTCCTTAGCAGTTTTTACCTCCGATGTAAAATAGAAAATTCATTATGTTATTGCTGATAAAAATGGCTGGTCCCATAGAGACACGTCTTTATAATGGTTTAAATTTTGTTAATCAGGTGTCTCAGTGGCATAGTAAACAACATGAATGTTCAATTTATGGGTCGTTCATGTTCTCCCCGTGCTTGCATGAGTTTTCTCCAGGTTCTCTGGTTTCCTTCTGCAATCCAAAAAAAAAAAACAAGAACAGTAGGTTGACTGGTGATTCTAAGTTGCCCATAGGAGGTAAGTGTGTGTAGCTATTTGTCTATGTGTGGCCCAAAGTGTGCTCCCGCCTTTCGCTCTATGTGCACTGGGATAGGCTTCAGCAGACCCCAGTGAATGATTAAAAAGGATTCTCTTGTACATTCTATGCTTTTAAAACATTTTATACTATTAAAATAGTTTGACATCATCGATACCAGAAAGGCTGGTATTGGATTTCCAGCACCACCATGCCACTAGCGTGGGCTCCCAAGCAAGCTCCTTAACCCTAATTGCTCAACTGTATAAGTCAATCTAAATAAGAATATCTGACAAAAACTGTAAATGTAAATAAGTATGTGAACAACAATAATGGTAGAATTTTAGATTTGATCCTTTGTTTGTTTTCAGAAATATACATTCAATTTTCATTTACTATATTTGCTTCTTAAACAAATAGTAATATGGAAGCATTATGAACCTTAAGGCACAATTTCTGTTTATCTGTTCTTTATAAACAACAGATGGAGTCTGCTAGGTTTATTTGTCTTGAGCATGTTGTCTTGACAACTCAACAGAATGGCATTGTTTTATTGTCTAATTAAACACATTTTCATATTAAATTGTGAAGTAACATCTTATTATTCATACTATTTCCTGCCAATCTGCCTAAAAACAAAAACCGCAGGCGAACTGCTTTGATTGACGGGCTGCACAACCTTGTCCATCACTGGACTCGGTTGCAACTGTGCAATTACTTGACCCAAACCAACCAAAACCTTAATCCCACGGCTGACTGCTCTGGTACTGACACCTCACCAACATCACCTCATACCACAGACAAAAGGACTGATGCAATAGGAAGGACACCTAGATTCATGGAACAAATCCAAATTATTAGTGTAGCTAACAGACATGGTGGTAAGATGACCATTAATACACAAGCAACATTTTCTTGGGTTTTCATTGTTGTAATAGATCAGGAGACTCAAACAATCTTATTTTCAGCGTTCGTACCCCTCCATAGCCTGATGTTCACTTAAGGTCTTTTAGTATCAGCAGAAATAGACCATTTCCATTTCCCCTGCTGAGACAAAAGGTTTGAGTCTGTTCTACAAGAATTTTCTATTTTCAGATATTCTCTATTTTTATATTAAGAGGGTTGCTACAGTTTTATTTTTGTTTTGCAAAATAGCTGTATCTTTGACCTTTGGGAAAAGAAGTTGAATATGACTCATTAGTAAAAGTATAAATAATAAAAAGTGAATGAAAGTTTATTAGCATTTGTTTTGATATGTAATATAGCACCATGTATCATTAGAACTGTATTTTAAAATACAAACTATACTGGGTCCTTGAGTTAACCGTTTAACCGAGACCATTAACCGTTCCTGCTCTAAGGATGCTGTATCATAGCTGATCCTGTGCTCTGACTTCAATCTTCCCCGATGGCATGATGCTGGGAATTGAACCAAATCAATTTCCCTAACTATTTCCCCTACACATGACTACATATCTCCTTAAATTACTATATGTGGGAAGTTGGGTCTCAGCCATGCTAGCCAGTATGTTAATATTCCTATGTGTGCCTTATGATGGACTATTACCACTTCTGTTTTAAAGGATAGAATCTAGTGCTTATTAAAAAATGAATAGCTAATAGTGACAATTTTATTCCACAGCAGGAACGTACATCTAGAAGCATGTCTTATCCAAAGTTTTATAGAAACATAATGCATACAAATAGCTTTATAGTTACTGGCCAAATATACATTTATTTATGTATATTTATGTGCGAGTGTGTGAAAGACCCCGATTCACCTGTGCCAGACTATCACTGATCTGACAGTACATCTGGCCATTCGCACGCATATAAATATGAGCTTTATTCTTGTTCGTTTCCTCACTCTTTCACTTTAAAACCCATGGGATATCCTGTCAAACTACTGAAGTCCAATGCATCAGCAAAGTTACTGTGGAGCATGCATTTTCCTTTCACACACAAATCAAAACACTATTTTTGTCATCTGCAGTGTTTGTGTGCTTCTGGTTAGCTAGGGGCTATCTGCAGTCAGTGTAGAAAGACTAATATCTTCTTCCACTCTTTTTATCATTATCTTTTAGACCGCACTTGCTATTTTAGCCGTTATCAAATAGATTTTTATTGCATAACATTTAATTATGATAAACTAATAAGGCTGCTTAAATGAGACGCCATTAAAATATCTGACAACATCAATACTTCAAATGCCATCGATTAAGCCACTGTGGATGTATTGACCATAGGGGTGTGTGTATGTAGGTTGTGGATGTGGTTGATTCATCTATGTGTGGCCCTGTAATGGACTGGCCATCTTGGTCCAGATTGTATCCTTGCACTTTGCCCTATGTGAGCTGGTATAGGCTCCAGCAGACCCATGTGACCTTGTATTGAGGAATAAGTGGTTTAGAAGGTGAATGAATGCTTCAAGGAATCAATACTTTCAATAATCAATTAAAACAGTATCCTAAAAAAGAAGACTGATCAAATATACATTTGTAGGAAAAGTCAGCACTACACAAACTAGTATTCTATCAAACTATTTATGTTCATTGTGTTGGGATTGATCAGACGCTCGAGTTAAAAAAAAAAACTTCATAATTTATTTAATAAATATGTTGGCCTTATAATTCATTCATTCATTCATTCATTCATTCATTCATTCATCTACTTACCCACTTATTCCCTAATTCAGGGTCACAGGGTTCTGCTGGACCCTATCCCAGGGCACATAGGGCAAGAGGCAGGGGCACAGGACGTCCACTCAAGAGAGCATGCAAATGCCGCACAGAAACATTCCCGGCACGACAAAGGAACCAGACCTTCTTGTTTTGAAAAAACAACCAAAAACGAACGGTTTATGCTGGGTGAAAATTGACTAAGTTAAGTAATCAGGTGTCAGAGTGGCTTGGTGGCATAGTGGATAGCACGGTCGCCTCACAACAAGATGATCCCGGGTTCGATTCCCAGGGATCTTTCTGTGCGGAGTTCTCCCCAAGCTTGCGGGTACTCCGGTTTCCTCCTACAGTCCAAAATCATGTACAGTTGCTTGATTAGTGATTCTAAACTGTCCATAGGAGTGATTGGTGTGTGAATGGTTGTTTGTCTATGTGTTGCCCTGCAATGGACTGGCGACCCGTCTAGGGTGTACCCCCGCCACTTGCACTATGTGAACTGGGAAAGGCACCAGCAGACCCCTGTAACACCGAATCAGGGAATAAGTGGGTAAGAAGAGAAATTAATAAATGAATCAGGAGTCATAGCAGGTTTTGGTGTGTGCACTGGTTTTAGAACACCTCCACCAAGTGGCTATGAGCTGTAAATGCTTATAATTTATTCCTCGTACCAAGACCCTTATTATACATGACATGTCACAGGTTAAACATAATTATACTTTTGTACTACAACTACTGTTCTTTCTTATCTTATCTGTCTTTAGATCTCCATTTAGCATTTTGTGGATGAAATGTTTTAAAATATTCACAGTATTTGTTTTGTTTCCTTTCTTTTTAAGAAATGATGAAGTAGGTAATGAAACTCAGACCTGAGGCTTGTGCTGCTTGTATATTCTGCACCACAGCATCAACCATGATAAAATCAGACCAGTAACTCATGGCTGGCCGCTCTTCAGTGATGTCATTTCAAAATACCTGACAGAGAATTAATCATGCTTACATAAGCAGTGGCATGACTAAGGACTACAATAGATAAAATGACAGCTTTTCAAAGTGTTTATCACAGAAAATAATATATGTCAGGAAATCTTATAATTGCTAAAAACGTGTTCCAAAGTTCTTACAGTAAGACGGTACATTCAATAAGTGAAACCTTTGTGAATAAATGAAGCAAACCATTTAAAGATTCTATAAACACAATGAGTACAATGTGTAAAAGAATACAAGTGTCTTTGTCAAACCACCAACAGCCAAACATATGCTATACTATGGCCAAAAGTATTTGTTCACCTGCCTTAATTCGCATATAAACTTAAGGAAGTGGTGGCTAATGCTGATACATGAAAGACTGGGGTTCGATTCCCAGCACCACCAAGCAACCACTGTGGGCCCCTGAGCAAGGCCCTTAACCCATAACTGCTGAGTTGTAGGTTGTTCTGGATAAGGACGTCTGCCAAATGCTGTAAATGTAAATATAAATACAGTACATAAATGTAAGCGACATCCCATTCTTAATCCATCTTCATGTTGGAGGAGAAAGGGGCCAGTCTTGGCATGCTGAAGCATTCAGTTTCTTTCCCTGGAACTGGTACCCCTGCCGCTCGCCCTATTTGCGCTTGGATAGGCTTCAGCAGGCCCCCATGACCCTGAATCAGGGAATTAGTAGGTTAGAAAATGAGTGAATGAAGTAGAGTTCACATACTGGGGGAAGTGGGATCTCAGTGGTGTTGCAGTGCCAATTGGGACATGATAGGTTTGGTTTACAACACCACGAAACATTGCTGGGCTCTTTAGTGAGGCTCTTAACCGTCACCTGCTCAGTGTGTTCAAAAATGTGAACTGTAAATCGCTATAGGATTGTAACTACAAAAAAAGGAATGATTCCTTCTTACCCACTTATTCCCTAATTCAGGCTAACAGGTGTCTGCTGGTGGCTATCCCAGCTCACATAGGGAGAGAGGCGGGGGTACATCCTGGACGGGTCGTCAGTCCATCGCAGGGCAACACAGACAACCACTCACACTCATTCACTCCTATGGAAAATTTAGAATCAACAATTGACCTTATCTACATGTTTTGGACTGTTAGAGGAAAATCAAGGGAAACCCACACAAGCGTGGGGAGAAGATGCAAACTCCGCACAGATATATCTCATTCCAAGGAATCAAACCCAGGACCTCTTGTTGTGAGGCAACCGTGCTAACCACTACGCCATTGCATCTCCCAAAAAGTAATGATGTAACTACATAAATAACAACACACCACTTTTAAAACCCCATTTTCATTTATTTATAAAGTTACTCATAAGGGAATGTCTGTTTAGCTGCTTTGTATGCTGTCGTCTGCAGACTGCAGTTAAATTGTTCACTGAAAGCCTGTAGTAACACTGGAGTCGCCTCTTCAATCGTAACATCTCGGCCGAGCTCTTGACTTAGTGAAGTGACTCCTTTTCCCTTAATCCCACAGGGCACGATGTGGTTAAACCAGCTCATATTTGTGTTGCAGTTCAGTCCCAAACCATGAGAAGTGATGTATCTACCACAGTGGATACCTATAATATATGTTGACATGTTACTATATTTTATTATAGTAACATTTGCATTTGTACATCAGTCTATGCATAAATAAATAGAAGATAGAAATATACAATTACCAATTGCACATATTTTGTTGTCTCCAATCCAGACACCAGTGTCCACAGAGGTGGAGGCTTTAATTCCGAACTTGTCACACATTCTAATTACAGTCTTTTCTATTTCAAACACATACCATCTCACACTCTTCTTAAAGCAGCTCAGGTTAAGAATAGGATAGCATACCAACTGCCCTGGGCCATGAAAGGTGATAAGGCCCCCACGGTTTGTCTGAAAGAAATCTGCACCCAGTTCTCTCAGTCTCTGCTCCTCTTCAGCAGGATATGGTGCCCTCCGAATCCCAATAGTGTAAACAGGATCATGTTCACACAAGAGTATTGTGTTTGAAGTTTGGCTTGAAGAATCAAAATGTTGCCGAATGTATTGTTGCTGTATTTGAAGGGCTTTGCTGTAAGCAATTCTTCCCAAGTTCACAATGTGAACTGAGGTTTTTCCAGGTGACATTTTGATTTTATACTTGCAGGCTTGCACCTCCTGCTGGCTGACCTGATAAGATGTTTTAAAATCTAGAGAAATATATAAATATGAGCATTTAACATCTGGTCTTTAATGCAAAAATACAGTGTAATACTGTATTTGAACAGGGGTTGTTTTGTAAGTTATTCAATTAATTAATTATTGAATTAATCATTCATTCATTTATCTTCTTACCCGCTTAGTCCCTAATTCGGGGTCGGTAGTCCGCTGGAGGTCACATAGGGCGAGATTATTTTAACAGCGCATATAGGGCGAGAGCCAGGTGTACTCTGGACAGGTCGCCAGTCCATCACAGGGCCACAGATAGATGAACAGCCACTCACACACATTCACTCCTATGGGCAATTAATAATCACCAATCAACCTAATGTAGATGCACTGGGACTGTGGGCGGAAACCGGAGTATCCGGAGGAAACGTACGAAAACTCCTGAAATTGAACCCGGGACCTTCTTGTTGTGAAGCAACCGTGCTAATCACTACGCCACCGCCCGTTGTTTCAATTACATACATGAAAATCACTCATCTAAATTTAGTACCAGGCTCTGACGTCACTAACGCAAAAATAATGTCTACTTTAAATAAGATAATCTGATCTTATCCCTAGAAATGTTATATTAGTTA
The DNA here is from genome assembly GCA_026260255.1 of Pseudolaguvia tuberculata. Taxonomy (NCBI): domain Eukaryota; kingdom Metazoa; phylum Chordata; class Actinopteri; order Siluriformes; family Sisoridae; genus Pseudolaguvia; species Pseudolaguvia tuberculata. The sequence goes on along the minus strand of JAOTRA010000037.1, from coordinate 8,117,263 downwards.
TGATATGTCAACAAAATCAGGTGTTACGTTATGTTATACTAAATCAATTTGTAATTTCACCAGCACGTCGCCATTTTGGCTAAAGAACTCATTTAAATCTTTAGACTAACATTCAAACTTTCTAAAACGCAGATTCAATACAAAAGGTCATATAACTTAAATAATAATAAAAGCATTTGCTTTAGCTGACCACAAGTTAATTCGTGCATAACTGAGAACGTGATAAACATAACTTAATTCTTTAAGATTAGTAACGTTACTGTTTATTCTGCTATTTACTATGGTCGAATGTGCAAATATGAATCCGAACTTGCATGTGTTTCCCACAAAAGCCTAATTAATACCATAGTATTAACCATTAGTAACTAATCTATTGTTAGGTTTAGTAATGTATTATAGGTATTTAGACAAACTAAGATTACTTACTGAGCAGTGAGGATACAGGCGCTGGAATAATTGTTTTACACCTCTACCTTATTGCTCTTCTCCTTTTTTAAAAGATGAATTCTGTTCAGGATTTCATCATACTGTGCCATCTAGTGGTCCGGAGAAGAAACTCTGCAATACAATGTGCAACGGTATGACTTAAATAAAATAGAATATCTGAAAAAGAATCAAAGAGATTATTGTTTAGACACTGATCTCTGACCAGTGACGTTTATAATCAGATTCATTTGATTAGATTCCCATGACTAGATCATTCCACAGAAGATCTTGTGAGCTGAAACTTAATTCTATGCCATCACATGAACTCTATTTATGTTATAATTGTGTTACTTAATTTCAAGTCCATGAATTTGTTCAGAGACGTCTTTGGATCCTCCTTTAATAACGAAGTATAAAGAGGTTCAAAGATGTTACAGTATTTTATAGAAAGGCAGCATCAAGAAATGATCATGGTCAATCAAAGACTGATTCTCCTGTGTTTTTTAATCATGCTGGCAACTGCTTGTAAGTGTTCATTAGTAGCACCATCCTAAGCGGAATATACATATGTTATATATGATGATGGCCATTGAGTAAAGAGAAATGTAGTTTGTTTTTTACATTTCAGGTAAAGTTGATGCAACGGTGGCATTGCCCTGGGGTTGTGCAAACTACAGTGGAGTGTGCCGAGCAATATGCCTACCTACAGAACTACATTTTGGACCATTTGGTTGCGCAAAGGGATTCACGTGAGTTAAAACTGCTTCCTTTTATTATTTACTATTAGCTAAGTAATCAGCAAAAGTACAATACCTCTATTCACACCTAAATTAAAATGTTCCTTTCTGTTCAATTTCAGTTGCTGTGTCTCTCACACTGTTCTCTAAGGAATCATCACATTACCAATCACCGTGCATCTGTAGCACTGTATCTTTATTAATTATAACAGTTAAATGACTAACATTATTATTTCTTGTGAAAAACACTAAGTAAAACATGTTTGTATGTGTAGAACTAAGGATTAATCCATATCTTCAGTAGTCACAACAGTTTGTAATAATCTTATTATAATAATCATTTCATTGGTTCCAACAGCAGTTACAGCAAAGGTTTTTGAGAGAATATTTGTTCAAGTTTACGTTTTAATGTATGTATCATATGAATGAGTTTTGGAAAACCTGTCAGAAGACCCATCTCTTTCTTAAAAACCTAGCAAACTGTGTTTAATCATTTGTTCAATGATGTAAGCAGTTTTGTAAGACATTCTGGAAAAAAGTAACAAATGCTGTACATTTCAGTGTCTTTACTTTATAAATGCATTCCTGAACATATTTAGACATTATAGAGGAATTTGTCCAAATGTTGGATATGTGACAATTTTTTTAAATAAAAAATTGCTTAAAAATAAATCAGTTCATGTTAACCAACTGTTCTCCAAGGGATATAATTTGCATATTTCATTAAATATACAAGGATTCACAAAACAAATGGAAAAATGGTCTCTGTTTAGTAGCCTGCCAAGCTGCCACTGCTGGGGCTCCTGAGCAAGGCCCTTAACCCCCAATTGTATGAATGAAAAGGGAGCTAAATGCTGTAACATGTTATTTATTTGTTTTGCTGACTCTCAAAGCCCAACCTTACATTTAACTCTAAACAGACTACAGTATATTCATTCATCTTCTTACAGTTACAGTTTGGCATTTGGCAGACGTTCTTATCCAGAGCGACTTACATTTGGTCTCTTTTTTACAACTGAGCAATTGTGGGTTACGGGCTTTGCTCAAGGGGCCACAGTGGTTGCTTGGTGGAGGTGGGAATCGAACCCCAGTCTTGTAGTAGTCCAGTACCTTAAGCACTAGGCTACCACTTCTTACCTGCTTATTCTCTAATTTGGGGTAAAGGAGGTCTGCTGTAGTCTATCCCAGCGCACTTAGATCAAGAGGCAGGGGTACATATATATATATTCAGTTATAAACTTAACGTTATATAAACAATATAAATCTATTTCATAAATGAAAATTCAAATAGAGCTTTTCTACAGTCCCCTGATGCCAAAAGGGGCGGGGTTTGTTTTCAAACCGCGCAAGTGAGAAAGCAGCTGAAAATGGCGGCTGCGGGGTGTGCCGGTGCTGTCAGCAGACTTGGACAGCGGGCTAAAGCGAGGCCTGGAGCCGTTTCTAATCCCCGTAATACACCATGTCTTACTCTAGATGAAGTTCGGTGTCCGGTGTGTTTGGAAATATTAATGGAACCCGTGACTATGCCGTGTAGACACTCGGTGTGTTTGCAGTGTTTTAAGAGGACGGTGGAGTGTAACGGGCTTTGCTGCCCGTCATGCCGACTGCGTGTGTCCAGCTGGGCCCGGAATAAACAGTCCCGAGAGAAAAGTCTCGTCAACACCGAGCTCTGGGACCTGGTGCGCCAAAGTTATCCGGAAAGATGCGGTCGTAGATTGGCGCAGAGGGACCGAATAATGGCTTCAGCAGGTGATGTAAACACGCTGTTTTCACTTCAACCCACAGTAAAGATTTAACTTATAACTGTGCGGTAGACCTATAGGTGTTTCTAAAAAGTCCGTGTGAGAGAGAGAGAGAAAGAGAGAGAGAGAGTGTGAGTGAGTGAGTGAGTGAGTGAGTGGTTGTTTGTCTATGTGTGGCCCTGCGATGGACTGGCCAGGGTGTTCCCCCGCCTCTCGCCCTATTTTAGCTGGGTTAGGCACCAGCAAACTCCAAATTAGAGAATAAGCGGATTGAATGAATGAATGAATGAATGAATGAATGAATGAATGAATGAATGTGCGGTAAAACGTTAAACAGCGGCAAGAGACGTTTTATTCAATCTTAACCACATGTAGGAAAGACATTTTAATGTGGACCGAGAGTCGATTCTGAAAAGAATCCTACCCAAAGAATCGATTCCAGGTTAAATACTATCAGTTTAATTCATTCATTCATTCATCTTCTTACCCGTTTAATCCTTAATTCGGGGTCATGGGAGTCTGCTGGAGCCTATCCTAGCTCACATAGGGCGAGAGGCAGGGGTACATCATGGACATGTCGCCAGTCCAACGCAGGGCCACACATAGACAAACAACTATTCACACATTCACTATGGACAATTTAGAATCACCAATCGACCTAACCTGCATGTTTCTGGACTGTGGGAGGAAACTGGAGTACCCGGAGCAAACCCACGCAAGCTCAAAGAGAACCTGCAAGCTCCACACAGAAAGACCCCTGACCTTGGAACCGAACCCGGGACCTTCTTTTTGTGAGGCGACCGTGCTAACCACTACGCCTCCCCGCCGTCCAGCTTTAATTTAAATACAGCTAATTTTGTTTTGTACCTTTCTTTTAAAAAGGTTTACCTTTAGGTCTTTGTAGTTTTACAGATTATTGTACGTCTGTAATTGCCTTTTTAAAACTGCTTTTTATTCACCTGTCATCCACAGATGTTTTTTGTTCACCCAAACAGATATGTAAGCCTGGGAAAATGCGACATGGATATGATAAACAAAAGAATAAGGTTAGTGAACCCCCATCTTCTAAAGTGCTTTTCATTTATTCGATCAATATTATGACATGTTATGTTATTGTAGAGTTTTATAAGTTTCCAAATGTCTTAGTAATTTAAACATTGTTCATCCAGGTGATGCAGACTGACGAATCTGAAGAGAAAATAAAGAAATTACCCTGCTGTAAAAAAGTAGACAGTGGCCTGCCACAATCTCGAGCTACTGTAAGTTTGTTTATGGGTTTCTTTTACAAGGGGCTCAGCAGTTCTACAGTGAAGTGTTGTCTGCAGACTTTCTGTGCAGACAGTGTGTGTGTTGTATGTCTGTTATTTTGCATCCTATGAACAAGTATGTGTGTCTTTTTGGCTATGTATACTTTGTTGGTATTTATACTAACAAATAGAATCTAATTTGAAATCAATATATTTGATATTTTTAACATATTAGTAACTTATTTTAGCTGAAACATCATTCCAGCCCTAGATATAAAAGGTTAATTCACAACACTTGGACCTCTTTTTCAGTCTTTAGGAATGCTGTCAGACTCTGAGAATGAAGAACCTCTGAGAATGAGAACCAGGCATGCCTCAGCATTTGTACAAAGATCACGGATTCCCCCAGCTTTATGTAGAAGGTATTAACACCATTTATACAGAAGGATCTCTTCTGTGGGGTGTGCAAATATTTCATGTCCTAACCATTTCATTTTATTCATACACACAGTTTCTACAACATAAACGTACAACGGAGTCAAAGCTGTACAGACTCTGAGGAAGGAAGAAGACAAGTCCAAGCTCCATTGCACCTTTATATACCAGAAAAAGTATAACACTAGCAAAATGATTTTAACTTGTCATGAATATGTATATCTTTAAATGGTTTCCCCCTACTCTATTCACGTATAATTCTTTTGCATTTATAATAACAGTTCCTGTGTTTCTCTTACTTTAGGCCAGTATTGGTCATAGTTTCAACGCTGGAATACTCCTATCCTCTGAAAATAGTCGTTCATTTTCAGCACCTGTTCTTCCCCATGACAAGAAGCATCACTGGTGTTCCAGCTTCTCATCTGCTCCTTCCTCTTTAGTGCCTTACACTAAACCTGAGCGATCAGTCAGCCCAGAAAGCAATGACAGCATCTCAGAAGAGCTAAACCATTTCAAGCCCATCGTTTGCTCACCATGCACACCGCCAAAGAGACTTCCAGATGGCCGTTTAATAGAACCCACTATAGTAAAGTCTACACCCCGGAACCTGATGCACAGCTTGCAAAAAAACACCAGCTATGAAGCAAGTCCGAGTATCCTGCTGAAGTGGAAACAGGTTGAGTTAGATCGTCAGCGTGTCAAGTTCATGTCTAAAGGGACTATTACCAGTCCAGTAGCAGATGATTATAGCTTCACACAGAACTCTGAAGAAGACCAAGAGAACAAATCCTGTAACTGTGGCCCTACGCAGAAAGGATTGCTGGGTCAACATTGCACTTGTACCCCCAATACCAACTTGTTTAAAAAGCAGAGGGAGAAGTCATTGTCATACAATAAGCAGCAGTTAATTTTTGAACAGTGTAGCAGAGACGATGGCTTACAGTCTACAAATGCACATCCTACATTGATGGCACGTTCTAATTTTGATGAAAAGCAGTGTGGTGATTATGAACCACGGTGCTCGCCGTCAGGACTAGCTGAAAACTTGAAATCACCCATAGTGGACAAACATCTGGGTGTTAGTCATAATCAGGGCACAGAGGACCTTTGGGTCGACATAAGGAATGAGCCAACTGTAAAAAGTTGTGTACTTAACAGACCTACCTCAAGGAAAGGAAAAAAAAGGAGCCAGAAGACCAAACACTTGGAAGAGACTAAAAGAAGAAAAATATCCAAGACAGAAAGCTGTGATGGCTGTGAAGCACAATCTCAACCAAATGATTTATATGTCCAACGGATCCATCAAGAAAAAATGGACAGGGAACTGGCACTAAAGTTACAAAAACAGTTTGACAAAGAAGGACAAAAAGTAGAACGACATCGGACGAGTTCTGATAAATATCCTCTACGACCCTGGGTTTGTGTGGATGGCAGAGCAACTCGTAATCCACGCAGGTCAGGAAGGATTTCTCGAAAGATTAAACACTTTAATTAAAGTTCTAAATCTAATCTGTCTGTCTGTTAGAGATCTGATATCTTTTGAATGCTTTTAATAAGTGCGACTATGCGTCTGCTTGTCATTTTATTTTTGATACTATATATATTTCTTAAATAAAAAATCTGCCGTTACTATGTTGGAAAAACACATTGCTTTTATGCAGTGTAATTTTCTTGCTTTACAGATGCACTAGTTAATGTTAAAAAGAAAAGTATTAATTGTAAATGTCTCATTTTACTAAGCAATTTGTTTAATATTTTTAAATGCTTGGTGTTATGTTTCTGACCTATAAGTTACTCACAGCATTTTCTCTTAAATGTGATATCCTTATCTTTCTTGGGAAAATTCTTTTCTGTTTATGAATGTTTTTTTGCAATGGAACTGCTGAAAGGTTCCATTTGGCAAAACTTTAAAACATCGTTTCACATTTCTCTTCGGTTATAAAAGTATCCTGTATCTATTAAATGGTCATACTCTGGAAAGGGTTAAGTTTTAACTGTATATCAAATCCTGTCAACGGGGAGAAATTGATGCATCTTTTTGACACAACTTTGGACAGCACTTGAGAAATGTTATGTATGATTGGAAAGATAAAATGATGGGATCAAATTAAACATTTTAAAATCTTATTTCCTGATATTTTTGTCATGGCATGCTTATCAATTCACCTTAACACTATTAATCTACATTACAATGTTTATGCTTATGTTAAATCAAGTTTATAAAATTCACAAGGAGCAGAACAATGTTCAGCAAATAAGATGTATGAATATTGAATAAATAAAAATACCAAATAAATTTCTATTTTCCTGCATGTCGCTGTGAGCTTTTCTTTGGGTTTGGGACTAAATTAATCCTAGCCTGACTGATATGAAATGGTTACTGACTGATAAATAAATACTGACAAATATTTTCTGCTTCAGACATTACAATTTAGTTAAAACAAATAGAAGTAGAGCTGTGCATTGGCAAGGGCCGGGGATCTTTCTGTGCGGAAATTATGTTTGTTTCCTCCTGTTACTCCAGTTTCCTCCCACAGTCCAAAAACATGTACATTAGGTCAATTAGTGATTCTAAATTGCCCATAGGAGTGAATGTGTGTGTGAGTGGTTTGTCTATGTGTTGCGATGGACTGGTAACCTGTTCAAGGTGTACCCAGCAGACCCCCGTGACCCCGAACTAAAGAATAAGTGGGTAAGAAGATGAATGAATGTATATTAAGATAATATTTCTAAAGTAAACTAATGTATTGAAAAATATAAAAAAGATGTTATATAAAATGTCTGTACATATTTTGAACAATTGTACAGTTGCTTATTCATACATCTCAGTGTAGTGCATGACATCCCACCAAAATGAAAAGATGGATTAAAAAAAAGATTTGTTAGAGATAGAATAGCTAGTTTTGGTATTTGATCATTGGGTGGTGGGTCATGCACAGAATAGTAATGAAGATGTTTCTATTTAGAATGCTCAAAAGTGATAAACCAAATTAATAAAACTGTTGGTAAAAATCGTACATAACGTTTTCAAATAATCTATTAAAAAAATAAGTTACATCATTTAATACATATATCTCAGCGTGGAAAATAAACAGTGGACTACCAGGTTTCATTTATATTAAACTAAGTACATGAATCAGACTATAGTGAAAACCTGAACCGTCCCATATTCATGTGATCATAGACTTTATTATGACTGTAGATAGGCGGCACGGTGATGTAGTGGTTAGTACGGTCGCCTCACAATAATAAGGTTCCCGTGGATCTTTCTGTGCGGAGTTTGCATGTTCTCCCCGCGCATCCATCTCTGGGTGTCCGGTTTCCTCCCACAGGCCAAAAACATGTACATTAGGTCGATTGCTGATTCTAAATTGTCCATAGTTGTGAATGTGTGTGTGTGTGTGTGTGAGTGGTTGTTCGTCTATGTGTGGCCCTGCGATGGACTGGCTACCCCTCCAGGGTGTACCCCTGCCTCTCGCGATATATGCTTCATCAACCCCGTGACCGTGAATTAGAGAATAAGCGGGTAAAAACATAAATGAATGTATACTGTAGATGGATCTAATTATATAGCGATTGGTAATTTCTAATTTCAGACAATGTAAAAACAGAAGCTTTATATGAATAGGATGAACACGCACGCGGCTGCTAGCGAAAATCGAACAGTTTATTTGGTTTGTCGTCAGAGCCGTGGTGTGCGTGCGTGGCGTAACTGCTCAGCCAATCAGAGAGAGCCAGGTCACAAGGTTGACCAGGAAGAGAAAAGATGGCTGCAAAAAACGGAAAGAATAGTCTTCTGCAAAAAGTAAGAACTGTTTCTTATATTTCATTCTTTAAAATGTTAATTCCGTCTTGCACAGCTTTTTCTTTTCTATATAATTAATATAAAAGACGTTTGAGTAAGCTGCGGGATGTGTATTAGCTATGACCATGCTAAGAGCTAGCGTCTGAAATAAAAAAAAAAAATCTATATATTCTTTCCTAAAAAGTAAAAATTTTCTTTAAGCACATATAAACGGCCCTGTAGAATTAATACACAGGTTTGGCACATACATACGAACGCAAGTTATGTTTACATTTGAACTATATGTTGTAATCCATGCCATACTGTACGCCACATGAACCGAAATCACTTTTGATTTTAAGCTGATGGCCGTTTCACCGTTTAAGCCATGTGAGCCTTATTGCTTGAAATATGCGACTCCAAGACACCCAAATTAATTAATTAATTCCATTGTATGGAAAAAATACATGTAATCATTTACTCTTTTAATGTTTTGAGTCATGTGTTCTATAGTTTGTTCGTTGTTTATTAATTAATAAAAACTTCTATTTTGCATGTTGTTTAAGACCCCAAAAAGCCTTTAAATATGTCCATATTTTCGTTTTTAGTGGAGGATTGATGAAAAACCTGTCAAGATTGACAAATGGGATGGTGCAGCTGTAAAGAATTCTCTGGACGATGCAGCAAAGAAGGCAACTACAACTAATTTTATGGGTTTTTTTGGTGCTATTTATTATTAACATGTGTTCTACATTCCCGGCTTATACTTCTACTGTCTTTTTATGTTACTAGGTACTGATTGAGAAGTATGGTTGCTTTGAGAACTTCAACCTTGTAGATGGACGTCTTTTTATTTGCACAGTCTCCTGCCTTTTTGCCATTGTAGCCTTAATTTGGGATTACCTGCACCCATTCCCAGAGTCTAAACCAGTCCTGGCATGCTGTGTTGTTTCATATCCTTTAACAGAAGTTGTTCCACCACCATCATTTTTGCTGATACAAAATGATATAAGACTTTTCCAACTCAGATCAATACACTTTAGTGTTGCCGTTTGATTCTACATTGTTTGCTTATTTAAATAGTATTCTATAATAGTGTCAGTACTCTCATTGTTGTTTTCTTAATCACCTCAAACATACTTTATACTGATGGGCATCCTAACTTTGTATACTTCTTACAAAGAGAAAAACATCTTTCTTGTGGCCATCCAAAAGGATCCAACTGGCCTGGACCCTGATCACTTCTGGCAGCTTTCATCAAGTCTTAAAAGGTTTTTTTGTTTATTTTTAAAAGTCTATCCCACAGCCCTTTCTACATTAAATTAGAAATTAGGTTGCCTGGAAATATGTATTAACTGATGTAACTATCTTTTGTAGGTTTGATGATAAGTACACACTGAAAGCGTCTTTTACAGATGGAAAAACCAAGCAGTCTCGGACAACAGAGTTCACAAAGTCGGTCAGTGTGTTTTTTGATGAAAGCGGAACATTGCTGATGGACCATTATGAAAAGTGTGTGTCAAAGCTTCATGACACACTGGCGATGGAGAAGAAAATGAAATAAAGTTAAACGGAAACTCAATATACCAGCGAAATCTCACTGCACACTGGTTCGGGAATTGACTTTTCAAACCAGGAAAGTGTGTGGTGTTAATGTCTATCTGATGTTAGCCTGCAGTCAATACATTTCTTTAATGATTGTTACTGTTTTCATTTGGCATACATAAACGTTTATTTCAGTTCAACAGTACTGATTTTTTTTTTTTGATTCTTTGTAACTGGCTTGTTGGAGAATGTGAGATTGGTTAATGAAATATTAAATGTCTCTTATAAACAGCATCTACTGAAAGAGTGATTTCTTAGTTTTCTGAAAATGCCAGTTTCCTTGACAAACTGTTTGAAAGGTCCAAAATAACTTTTTGTTGTAGTAGACTGGCAGCCAAGTGCCAGTTTAAATGTTTTATTTTTTTGTTTAATACAACTTTTAGCTTTTTACAGAGCCATGTTTCTGGCTTTCAGTCTCACCAAATTGGTTTAAGTATTTATTTTATAAGCATTAGACTTGTACTACCTTAATATTGTCAAGTTACAGAATAGCTGCAGTTGTTAATTTTAAATTCATTACTATTATTGTGTTGCTGTTTGTCAAAAAAAACCCCAATTAAAATAAAGCTTTTATCGATTTCTTTTTATACATTTTCTATTAATTGTTGTTTGAGTCCTATTGTTAAACTTGGAGAGAAAAATCTAACGATTAAATGTACTTTAAAAATAGTTTTAAAAAGTAAACAAATATTTTGTGTATAAACACACCTGTACCCACAATATTAGCTATATTCTCAATGCACCATTCTAATGTCATGTTTTTACTTTTCTGATAAAGAAAATCACTTTTAAGACAGTGCTGTGTAGATGTGAGCAGTATTTTTGACCAGTGTTTCTTTGTATGATGCATAATTTCTATCATGAACCCTAAAATGTTTTACTGTTATGTTAATTGTATATCCATTTCTATAGTACTTTCTGCCACTGCCTTTTTTTTATAGGCTCTAGTTTAGTGGTTTTGTCCAAATTTAGGAGAATTATCCAATTTTTTTAATTTATTAATTGACCTGGGGCGTCACGAGTTTGATTCCCTAACAAATTGTCTTCCAATGTCCAAAAACATTAGGTTGTTTGATTATTGTAAATTGACTATAGGAACGAGTATGTGTGTGGTTGTTGCTCTGTGTGGAGCCCTGCGATTAGCTGGTGACCTGTCAAGGGGTGTATCCCTGAATTTTGCCATATGTGCGCTGTCCCGTGCACACGTGTATATGTGATAAGTCCTGTGATCCAGAATTAGTGAATAAGTGGGTTAGAAGATAAATGAATAAATCATGAACTTCATGAGCGGTGTTGTAGTGGTTAGCAAGGTCGCCTCACAACAAGAAGGTCCTGGGTTCGATCCCCAGGCCAGGGATCTTTCTGTGGGGAGTTTAAATCGATTGGTGATTCTAAATCTAAACCAGAGGAGGGAATGTGTGTGTGAATGGTTGTTTCTGTGTTTCCCTGAGACGGACTGGCAACCCGTCCAGGGTGTACCCCCGCCTCTCGCCCTATATGCGCTGGGATAGGTGCCACTCAGACCCACGTGACCCCGAATTAGGGAACAAGCGCGTAAGAAGATGAATGAATGTATTCACCAATTCTAGAAAGGCAAATATTTGAAAGCAGAAAGAAGCGGTCAACTGTAAAGTACCCCCTTTTAGGAGCCAAATTGGGATGGATAGATAATGGAAGATTAATGATTATCTGTAATCTTCTTTGGAGTGTATGTTGGGTATTTATGCAGTAGTGCATTGCAGAATGAGTGTGATACAAAACGTTGCCTAGCACAATCTATTTAGCACAAATGCCTAAAATTGTAAAGACTTGTTATAATAGGAAAATGTTAGTGTTTATATACAGATTGCTGTTTATGACGGTTAGGGCAGGGATACTAATAAGAGAAGGAAAGTAGTAACGTGCGGTGAGGTTTATGTCTGGTGAGGCACTGACACCATCACAGTCAGATTTACAAAAATAGGAACCCTACAGAATAACTTATTCAACATTTGATTGGCAACATTTAACGTGTTTTGTATAAAATTTCATATCAGCATTCTGTACATTTACAGCATAGAAAAAAGAACTTTAAAAAAACGTATTGTCTTATGTTTACTTCCATGTGCCTCTCCTTTTGAATAAAAGCATCAAACTTGTTTATAAAAGTACTCTTTATCCTTCTTCAGTTTTAAAAGTCTCTCTGTGAATCACTGGGATCACTATCACCCCCCTGCCAATGAGGCAGAAGAACTGCGTGCCTCAGTTTGCAGATTTTTTTTTGACAGCTCAGCACAAGAATACGTTACACACATACACACATAAATTTATTTTATATAGTAAAAGTGTTGGAACATTTTAATAGCCACATGCAGAGGGACAGCAAAACGGTCTCACTGCACAGCGCCAGCACAGCATATTGATTGTGCAGAGTGCCTCGTCTCATCTTAGTATTTAAATGGTAAATGTGACAATTAAGCGAATTTTAAAAAACAATTCCAAAAATTGTGAAGTTAAATGAAAAAGAACTTTAATGCTGAATAAATAATAACCACTCTGCCTCCCCTGACTGCACGTCATTGAAGGAAATTTACAATAAAGGGCCCGCACACTTTGGTGGTCCTAAGATAAGAAACAGTGTGCAAAGTGAGCGTCATAGGACACAAAATTGCTAGTGGTGGCTCTGGTTCTGTCAAAATTTGACTAAAGATCAGCACACTTTCAGGTGGTGGGTTGGTGTACTTTCTCTTGCTCTCTCTTTCTCTTTCTCGCTCTGTCTCGACCACAGATTGCTAAGATTTCAGTATACTATAAACAATAAATCATTAAGCAAAAATTCACGCCTTATGGTGATGTCATTGAGTCAAGACCAGAGCTGCAGGTTGGAAAGAGAGTGCGTGAGAATGGAGGGGAGCGCTGGCGCAAAGAGATTATGTGCAAGATTTCCGCTCACCTGGCAGGTTACTCAGGGGTGCAGCAGGGAGGAAGAGCATATCTAATGACGGCGTTCTCAATCACCAACACTGTCACCAATTCCATCATTATGGTAAGAGATGATTAGTGTTTATTTATGGGGATATTTAGGTCAAGTTAACTAATGCTGTCTGTGTGTGTGTGTGCTTCATTATAAGCTCTTTGAAGCAGTGTAACAGTAGCTGCTGTAGTGTCTGTGCTTAAGAGATGAACTTAAGTTACATTCATTAACACTTTAAATCATAAAGTATATAAATATGGTATTTATTGTATGAAAAAAATACTACTTCAATTTATTGGAATTGTGGAATGGGACCATTCATATTTTGATACAGTTTTCTATTAATTAATTCATTCATTCATTCATCTTCTTACCCGTGTATTTCCTAATTTGGGGTCACTGGGGTCTGCTGGAGTATATCCCAGCGCACAGGGGTTAATTGCCCATAGGAGTGTGTGTGAGGGTGTGAGTGGTTGTTCATCTATTTATTAATTTATTTATTCATCACTGTAGCCTTTACTTTTTTGATTAGTATCGAAACAACATAAAATAAGCAACACTGAGATCTATTTGTTATAAGACTAATGGTAACCCTGTATGTCTTCTGTTACAAAAGGGACAATGATTAGAAACCTGTGTGTCTTTTACTCATCCATGATAAATGACTCTTCAACAAAGAGTCACAATACAATGTATAGCATTCTGTATTTTAGGATCACATTCCAACTCTTCATATAATACTTAAACAAGATTAAATTGTTCACAATATGTCTTATAAAGAATTCATGTTCCATGTTGTATTATGTTCATGTCTTAGAATACAAATGGACCTCCTGACTTCATGTTGGACAACAGGACAGTATGTGTTTCCATTGATAATCTAATGACCAATCACACAGGCAGCCAACAGGCTCCACTGTTACAGTCGCACCTGAATAAAGTGAAGAACAACCTAACAGAGGCACATTACTTTTCCTACTTGCCCAGACGACCAGCTGTCAATATTGAATTCAAATACCTCTCATACTCAGTTCCAGATGGACCAAAAAAATGGTATATTTTATTAATTATTTTTTATTTACCTTATTTGCTCTATTTAGTTTAAAGCCATGTGTTAATTCATTATTTTAATCTGCTTATTCCACAATTTGGGGTCACAGTGGTCTGCTGGAGCCTATCCCAGTGGACACAGGTTAAAAGGCAAGGGTACACCTTGGACAGGTATGAAGCCACGAGACAAACAATACTTCGCAATGTGCGTTAGCATGATGCTAATAGTGTGGCATCGTCTCTTAACCCGGACACGGAGCAGCTCTTTAGTATTTGGGCGATGGCATCCTCTGGTGGTGTGAACCAGCTCCAGGGAAGTTACAAAGTGACCATATCCAAAGCTTGCGGTATGTTGTTGCTTGGCTGCCTAGCCACCTTCCTGATGCAAAGTAAAATGAGGCTCCATCCAGAGTGCAGCATACTGTGCAAAGTCTTTGTTGTAAAGTCTGTGAATTGTGCAATATATAGATGCAATAGATGCATCATACACTCAGCACACAGTCTCGCAGCAAGCAGCTCCCGAGCAGCTCATACCATTAAAGCATTTCCTAAAAGCTTGGAAAGCTAATTTAGGGATTTTGCGATAGATTCTGAGTATCTTCAAGTGCAACTGTTCACAGTTTTGATGTATTTCAAGATGCAGTAGCTAATTTAATCTCACCTCAATAAACAACCCTGTATATACTCAGTTTCTTTTGGAGTTTTCAACCTACTTACCCATACTCAGTTCTGCCCTGTTGCCTAGGAGTGGTACTAAAATCTCTCTGGCGCCCACTTTGATTGACATTAAAGAGCCCAAAGCATTTGTGAGACTCTGTAAGCTAAAGGTCCTTTTATTGGTGGCAAAAGTGCTTGCATTTAGAGTGACTAACCTTCTTACTCTGCCGTCAGGTATCTCAATCTATTCTTTTAGTCTGCCTTAGGTGTAGCTCATTTTCTAATAATTGTGCCTTGACTTTGTATAACACTGTCTGTTCTGTGGTTGTTGATAAGCAATATACAGTATGTTATTTCCTGCCCTATTCAGTGCAGTTCATTAACATATGGTGTGCATATACTATATACTATTCAGTGCTCTCTGTTTTCTGCAATACATAATGCAGTATTTAAAGAAGACAGTGCTATTGGTCCAATAAAGGAGGTTTTTCTCATTTGCATTCTCCACTCACACAGCCGGAAGAGTGTCGAGTGAAGCTCAAAATTGAACGGCTTAGATTACTGCTGTATTGTTGTAGTTTCCTGTGTGCAGGAAAGAGTCATTGAGTTCATTGCCATTCTGTCAGAAAGTTCATTCAGGCTTGGAATCTAAAATATTGTCCCCTGCCACCTTTTATATGTATGCTTTATACCTAATTTGCATACACAGTGAAACTAAACCAAGTTATTATATTGTCGTGAACCTATAAGACTTATAGAGGTATGGTGGGGAAAGCTCCTCAGTGTCTTGTTGCTGCTCTAAGGCAACTGAAGATAAGAGACCAGTTCATGTACCTGGAGCTACAGCCAATTAAATGAATTGATTAATAATTAATTTATTCATTTATTCTTCTTACCCGCTTATTCCCTAGTTCGGGGTCAGGAGGTCTGCTGGTACCTATCCCAGCGCACATAGGGCGAGAGGCGGCAGGTACACCCTGTACAGGTCGCCAGTACATCGCAGGACCACACATAAACAAACAACCATTCACACACACATTCACTCTTATGGACAATTTAGAATCATCAATCGACCTAATCTGCATGTTTCTGGACTGTGGGAGGAAACCGGAGTACCCGGACTGTGGGAGGAAACCCACGCAAGCGCAAACTCCGCACAGACAAAATCAAACCTGGGACCTTCTTGTTGTGAGGCGAGCATGCTAACCACTACGCCACCACGCCGCCCCTGCTTAATATTTATCTAGAATATATTATCTATAATATTAATGAAAACATACTAATATATTCAGAAAAAGGAATATAAAATAAAATAGATCCAATAAAAAAAATATATATATATAAAAAGTTATAGGGAATTTTATTGTTTCCCATCTCTAACTGACTACAAATTTATTCAGTATCTTTCAGCTGTCTACCAAATCTTTATAATCCATTCTTAGTGGAAACTAGGACTGGCCTACAGTAGAGTTAGTGACCCTGATCCACACTCACAGCTCAGTTGGCAACTGTCGGTCAATAAACTGCATTAACCCCAGTGGTAAACACACAGCTTTAATTAGGATAAACCTACCAGCTGTGCATAAATAGAGATGAGAGCAATTCAGAGCAATGCTGTGTAGAAGAGCTTTTTGATACCAGGTTGCAAACTTGATGTTTTGTGTCATGTGCATGTGTAATAAAACGTTTAAAATGGGATTTACAGAGAGACAATGATTTATTCTTTAGTAAACATTTGCTGCTACATTGTCAAAGTTAAAGAGGTTTTATTGTCATTTCAACCATACATGAAAGAGCAGTATACAGTGAAATTAAATCATGTTTTGCCAGGAGCATGGTGCTCCATACAGACAACTAGTGCAGTGCAGAACAACAACAACAACACATAGACAATGAACCAACAATAAAAGCGGAGATGAATTTCTATAGTAAATATAATGGGCTGCATCCAACAGTCACAAACTCCACTGACGATGAGCAGCAGTCAGACACAAGCACAGAGTTCTTGTACTATTCGTGTGTTGATGTTTCTGGTTAGCCAAATGGCATCCAGTAAATACAGCAGTCCCCAAGGTCATGCAGTGTAATTCACTGGAGTCAGATGTCGTCCAGTTTATTTTCTAGGTAGCAGACGTTAGCCAGAGTGTTTTAGCTTAGCATGGACATCCACCCTTTCCGCATGAGAGACACATCACTGATGAGAAGCAAGAGTCAAATTAATTTATCATATAAAATATACATTATGTTTAACAAAAGTTTTGTGTGAACATGGTCAAATTGGAAAAGTGTCCTATGTCAAATGAAGACAAATTTGACGAAGAGTTCTGAATTAACTTGCCTGCAGTCTAGATCTAGGTTTCTGCAGACCGCTAGAGATTTATCTTTGAACTTGCTTATTCCCTAATTCAGTGTCAGAAAGGCAGAAAGGCAAAAGGCAGAAGTGCACCCTGGATAGGTTACCAGTTCATCACAGGGCCACACAGAGACAAACAACCAATCACACACACATTTACTCCTATGGGCAATTTAGAATCACAGATCAACCACATGTTTTTGGACTGTGAGAGGAAACCAGAGAAAACCCATGCAAGCATGGAAAAAACATGTACACGCCACACAGAAATACCCCTTGTTTGGGAATTGAACGCGGGACCTTATTGTTGTGAGACAACCGCCACTGCGCCACCCTTTGGCACATTATTAAATGAAAAATACCACAGTGGGACCAAATTCCGACACCAAATCCCCAGAAACTCATAACTTCGATTTTCTGACCCAACTTTTCTTCAGATCTGTAGCAGACATCAATACATACATTCATACATGGGAAATACAAACAACATGCAACGCGAAAGCACACAAGAATGAAAGGATTTTAGAAATGTCTCCACCTTCAATCTTCATCTTGGATCAAATTTTGTGTGCATTGTCAATTGAGACAAAAGTACATGGATTAGTAGATCCATGTACTTTTGTCTCAATTGTACATGGATTAGTAGATCCAGATGGTGAAAATTGCAAGGATTATATGATCAGTAAGAATGAGCATTAACCTGTAGAAAAAAGGCGAACAAGAGCAATTATGCGAACATAATTCAAAAACAAAAGATGTGTTTTCTCACATAAAGGTGTCATTCAGGTGAAAAAGGAAGTGCTAGTGAATGTCTTTTATTTTGGTAAAACCTGACATTGGGGAGAGCAGCAGTATGTTGTGAACAATGCTTTTTATACTTAACCACTGACCTGTTTTCTTTACAAAACCCTGCTGAAAGGCATCTCTGGGAATTTTACCAGAGGGGGTCTAGTGGCCATTATAGGACCTTCAGGTGCAGGAAAGTCAACGCTTATGAACATCCTGGCAGGATATAGGTGAACACAACAAACACATGTCACTCTTTCACATGCATGCAAGTCAATTCACTATGTAATTTCTGTGTTTTCTAATAAAGAAATAATTTTTGTATATAAACATCTTATCTATAGTTTTGAATCCTGTATTATTATATTATTTTAAGGCTAAAAAGCCTTAAAATAGTATAATAATAATTTTTCTTAGTTACAAATGGTGATAACTAGTCTTTATACTATAGAGAGAGGAACAATAGATATTTAAAGCTTTTTAGAATCATGCATTTGCTTTTACTTCAGGGAAACAGGAATGAAAGGAGATATTTTAATAAACGGACAGCCCAGAGATCTACGGTCTTTTAGGAAAGTGTCGTGTTATATTATGCAAGATGATATGCTTCACCTAACAGTCCAAGAGGCCATGATGGTAAGACCTAGCAAAACATCAGAGTGTTTCATCTGAGTTATAAATGTACTTTATATACATTTTGATAAATGTATTTTATA
>JAOTRA010000037.1:8055587-8076512 GCA_026260255.1 Pseudolaguvia tuberculata | reverse complement strand
ACTCTGATTACTCTTTGGATTACCCCTTTGTGCTGTTTGCCTTCCACTTCCCTTACCCAAATAAAAGCCTGTTAAATGTACTGCATCATGGATTCGTCCTTGCCTACAGCGAGCTCGTTACAATAACTAAAGCATTAAATACTGAAACATTAAACTGTATATAGCAAAATAATATTACATGCTGTTTTGCACACTATTTATTTTGAGCACCCTTGGCCTACATTTTACATAAAGTAAATTATGTAAATATATATGAAGCGTGAATTTTTTTTCTTTTTACACATATTTTGTTTTAAATAAGAATGCATACCACATAGGTTTAGATCTGTTTTTATATTGAAATGAATAGATTAGCATGTGAAGAACCAATTGTAACACTTTTTACCCTCAATAATACACTCAATAAAATCGGACTTGTGAGCTTATTAACTCAGTATTCTAAGAAAAACTTTTTTGACTTTTTACCTTTTGACAACAGCGATGACTGACTATTATTCCTATGACTTGCTTGCGTATTTTTGTCAGTTTTAGTCCATAAATAATGGGATTTAGCATAGGGGGCATAACTAGGAAATCCACAGAAAAAAAAAGTCTCAAACCTTGTGGAAACGAAGCATAACCATATCGACTATAAAGAACATCAAATAACAAGGCGACGGTAATATTTAACAAAGCCAGCAGATGTGGCATACAAGTCTGCATGAATTTGTATTTGCCCTCTTGAGATGTTTTACATTTTATAATCAACTGAATATAAGAGCATATAATCAACACCGCATGTCCAAAATACACAATTATAATGATGTAACCAATGACATTATTTAGTATTGTAGAGGAACAAGCTAGTTTAACTACTGCCCAGTTTTCACAATAAAGCTTTTCAATATTTCTGCCACATAAGGTTAGTCTTGATGTTAATGTGACTAAAACAGCCATGGACAGCAATGGTGCGACCCAACAGAAAACGATACATTTTATAATCTTGTCATTTGTCATTTCTGAGTGGTAATTCAGTGGTCTGCATATAGCAATGTATCGGTCATAGGCCATTACTGTTAAAGTTGAAAAGTCACAAAGAACAGATGAATAAATTACAAAGATTTGAATGAGACATCCTGCATATGAAATAGAGTTAACTTGAGAAAGCAAATCATACATTAATTTTGGGTAGAATCCAGTAGTACCGTAAAGTGCATTGATACATAAATTACACAAAAATATGTACATAGGATCATGCAGCTGCTTATTCGAGGCAATGCAGAAAATGATTGTAATATTAAACAATAAGATAAAATTATAAGCCAGAGCTGTAAAAGTAAAATACATATATCTGTTTTCAGCACTTCCATGTAAGTCAGAGAGATTGAACATCAAAACGGTTGTCATATTTTCCATTGCAACATACAATGTAGTTGTCAGTACCTTCCTTTTGCCAGAATCTAAGACGAAATGGTGTACATAGGTTTATGATCAGACTTTTAACTATAGATTTTTATACATGTTAAAAATCTCAATGACTTTACCTCTAGGTCACATCTACTGCTTTATGTGAATTGGTCTGCATATCTATCTATAAGGTTTTTTCAGAGGTGGGTCTTCAGAGGTTTGTTAGTTCCAGATGTCTGATGTATGTCTTGTTTCCAAGCTACAGAACTCTTGAGAATTATTGCCAACTTTGATTAACTTAGATTTTAAAATTTAGCTTAAATGTAAATGGCAGAAGATAAACAGCCATGTGTGTGTGTGTCTGTGTGTGCGCACAAAATGATTATGATTAAAACATTGTGGTTTATTGTGGTTTATTTAGTTATTTAGTTTAGGTAAACTATTAGTAATTGGGGGTATAGCATCACTACAATTAGTGGTTCGCTCAGCCAGCAAACTGGTTTGCAAAAGGGACTGATCCCATATTCTTATCTCATTCTCAAATTAAATCATTACAAGCAAAGAAACTAAATTCTAAAACAAAATCTAGTTGTAGGTAATTTATAACTCTATTAGTGTTGACTCTATGCAATAATACATTTCTGGAATAATAGATAAAGTCATTGTCATCTAAATGTGAATATTATCAGTTGATATTATGAATTGACCATGAGATTCTGACCTCTTACTGAACTCTTACAATCATATAGTTATAAATAAATTATTCCCAACAATAATTAATTTGTTTAAAAAAGCATCAGGAACTAGAACCGTTATCTTTTTTTTACTACTACCTTCAATTATATACTGTTATCACGTCCATTATTATACATTGTATAATGTATAATGTATAATAACACACTCAACTGTTTATCGATTTCCAAACATTTTTGCAGATTATTATATAAAAGATTATAATTACAAAAATTTAATTGATTAATAAAAATTTTATTACTCGTGCTGCTCTGCTTAAAGAAACAAAGTCCCTCCAAACCACCAAAAATCACTGGTTATTATTGTTGGATTAACGGTGAAATGACAATAATTACGCATCAACAACATTTTGTTCATTTTGTTCATTGTAGAAGATCCGGTTAGCCACTGTTGTGAATTCTAAGATAAAAAGCTTTATTTTATTAAATAGTGGTGAAGGACTGAGGAGTTGTTGATGCCAAGTAAAATAATGCCATCGACAGGGAAGAAAGCAAAAACAGACTTTAGTAAGTTTGTACAAAAATATAATTTATCACAGGTATACAAGATATATATTATATATGAATATAACTCTTACAGAGAAAAAGATGGGTAAATGTCATAATACAGTATATGTATTAATTGTAGGCCAGGATCAAAAATAGTTCACTTTTTAGCTGTTACAGCAGTCTTTCAAGATTTTATATTTATCTACTGTATATTAATAAACCACACTAGCTACTTTCAACATAATATTTAGCCCGCATGTTGGGTAACAGCACATTCTACTTATATTTTAAATAATGTTGAATTTTTCTGCGAATTTCAGGAAAATTTAGGCCATAAACCACAGGATTTAGAAGAGGTGGTATAATCAAAAACTCTAATGACAGTATAATAGCTATGACTGGGGGTAAATTTTCAAAACGGGTAAAGGTCATTTCACAGAAGATGGTAATTGAGTAATTAACAAAAGTCACTAGATGAGGCAAGCAAGTGTGATAAGCTTTGTTTTTTAAATCCTTTGATGATTTCTGACAAATCATTAAAATTTTCATATAAGAATACAAAATAAAACTAAATGGGATTAAAACTGTTGTTACTAGCACAACAAAACCATAAATGTTGTCAAACGCAGCATATTCACAAGACATCTTTGCAATAATCCAGTTGTTACAATACAATTTTTTAATCTGATTACCACACAATCTTAGTCTTGCGGTAAAAACTATTCCAAGACCAATAGAAAGCATTGGATACATCCCAGAAAAAGTTACCAAAATTATAAGAACCTTCTGTGTTATAATGCTGTAGTACTTGAGTGGCTTACTTATGGCAACAAATCTGTCATATGCCATTAAGCTTAAAATTGTGAATTCGTATGATGCGTAGGTATAAATAACAAATGTTTGAACATGACATCCAGAACGACTAATTGAGGAAGTATATAACAGATCAATTAGTAATCTTGGAAAAAAACCAGCAGTGCCATAAAGAGAATTAATTGATAAACATGCTATCAAAATATACATAGGCTGGTGCAAAGGCGACTCCATAAAGATGACCAGAACAATTAGGATATTGAAGAATAGGATAGTAGCATATAAGAGAGATGCTAAAAGAAAGTAAAGGTATTGAAAGCGACCCAGGTTTTCAAACATTGAGAAATATAGAAGAGTATCATTTTCCATTGCACCTAAAACCTTGATGTACTTGAACTGAAATAAGGGAAAAAAAGAAATATTTTACATGTTACATTTTACATGATATTTAAGCTGCAGAAAAAAACATGGAATGATTATAAAAATACATTTAAAATTAACATAGAATAAAACTATTTTAATAATAATATTTATCAATACTTATTTTAAATTTGTTATGAGACGTATATGTACTTCATTACCGTTAAGTATAATGTAACAATGCCACAAAAACGTCCATGTGAATATGTAGACACTTTCAGCTTATATAGCATATGCTACGAAGGAAGTCCCTTAGCAGTTGCCAATTAACTGGCGGTACCTGATGTTTACAAGCAACAGAAAAGCCATGTCATATTTTAAACTGAAAAAAGTGGCATGGTAGTAACAAAAGTAAGAGATGACATTTTACTCTTGTATTGTATATAACGTTAGATATACCTAATTTTATTTACTTTATTAATTTTTGGACATAAACACCTCACAATATGCATTCTGCATTGTTACAAATTTATACTCACTGTACTTTACACAGTGTCTTGCACTGAGTTTTTAGAAGTGCATTTGCTTAGAAGTCTTTAAGTAATTAATGACCTAACAACATGATTGATTATTTTACTGTAAATCAATATGCTTTTAGAGTCATCCACATTTCTTTTGTTTATCTGCAAAAGGAAAACAAGATTTGAATAACCTATTTCAAGCCAGTGTTTGAAAGTTTTGCTACAATAATAGCTTGGCTAAATTCTAGTTTTTACTATTTTGGAATGTTTGTTGCATGATATTGTTTGGAATATTTTTCTCATTTAATCATTCATTCGTTCTTCTTCTTACACGCTTATCCGCTAATTCGGGGGCACAGGGATTTGCTGGAGTCTACCCCAGTACACATAGTCTATCGCAGGGCACACATAGACAAACAACAACTCACGCAAGCATTCACTCCAATGGGCAATTTAGAATCACCAATCAACCTAATCTACATGGTTTTGGACTGTGAGAGGAAACCGGAGCTTCTGGAAGAAACCAGTGCAAGCGCGAGGAGAACAGGCAAACTCTATACAGAAAGATCCCCAGCCTGGGAACCGAACCCATGGTTGTAAAGCAACCATGCTAACCACTACGCCACCATGCCGCCCTGTTCCAGGTTTTTATGTATGTTATTGATGGCAAAAGCTAAGGAAAAGGCATATGAGGGGTTGTATACAACAATGGTTGTATTGTACTAAGGAAGGAGAAAAGGATTTATACTAGTTGGCCAGTCAAGGAGGAGGATGGAAAGGATGTACTGCAAGTTAGAGCGATAAAGGATACAGATGGAAATGTGGTGGCTAGTAAGGAAAGTGTGTGGAGAAGGTGGACAGATTATTTGTACCAGCTAATGAATGAGAAACATGAGAGAGAGAGAGAGAGAGAGAGAGAGAGAGAGAGAGAGAGAGAGAACATTGGATAATGTGGAGATGGTGGAGCAGGAATTGGATAGGATTAGAAAGGCAGAAGTGAGAGCAGCTATGAAGAGGATGAAGAGTGGAAAAGCGGTTGGACAAGATGGCATTCCAGTAGAAGCATGGAGATGTTTAGAAGAGATGTAAATTGTTTAACAGGATTTTGGAAGGTGAGAGGATGCCTGAGGAATGGAGAAGGAGTGTTCTGTTACCGATTTTTAAAAATAAGGGCAAGCGTGCAGTAACTACAGGGGTATAAAGTTGATGATTCACGCCATAAAATTATGGGACATAGTAGTGGAAGCCAGGCTGAGGGAAGAGGTGCCCATCTGTGAGCAACAGTATGGTTTCATGCCAAGGAAGAGTCCTACAGATTTGCTTTGATGTTGATTGAGAAGTATAGAGAAAGTCAGAAAAAGTTGTATTGTGTGTGTTTGTGGATTTGGAGAAAGCGTCCAACAGGGTTCCGAAAGAGGAGTTGTGGTATTGTATGAAGAAGTCAGGTGTAGCAGAGAAGTATGTGAGGGTGGTGCAGGACATTTATGAGGACAGTGTGACAACATTAAGGTGTGCGGTAGGAATGTCGGACAGTTTCAAGGTGAAGGTGGGATTGCATCAAAGATCGGCTCTAAGGCCTTTCTTGTTTGTACTGGTGAAGGACAGGTTGACAGATGAGGTCAGACAGAAGTTTCCATGGATGATGATGTTTGCGGATAATATTGGGATTTGTGGTGAGAGTAGGGAGCAGGTTGAGAACAATCTGGAGAGGTGGAAGTTTGCGCTGGAGAGAAGGGGAATGAAAGTCATTGAGACAGAGTACATGTGTGTAAATAAGAGGGAAGGCAATGGAGTGGTGAGGTTGCAGGGAGAAGAGGTCGTGAAGGTGGAGGAATTTAAGTACTTGGGGTCAACAGTGTAAAGTAATAGAGAGTGTGTTAGAGAAGTAAAGAAAAGAGTTCAGTCAGGGTGGAGCAGGTGGAAAAGAGTGGCAGAAGTGATTTATGATCGACAAGTCTTTGCAAGCATGAAAGGGAAAGTTTATAGGACTTTAGTGAGATCTGCAATGTTGTACGGTTTAGAGACAGTGGCATTGTCAAAGGCGGATCTGGAGATGGCAGAGCTGAAGATGTTGAGATTTTCATTGGGAGTGACGAGGATGGACAGGATTAGAAAAGGTTTTATTAGAGGGATGGAGCATATAGGATGTTTTGGAGACAAGGTGAGGGAGACTAGCTTGAGATGGTTTGGACATGTGCAGAGAAGGGACATGCAGTATATTGGTAGAAGAATGATGAGGATGAAGGTGCTTGGCAGGAGGAAAAGAGGAAGAGGAGATTTAAGGATGTGGTGGGTGATGAAAGAGGTAGTTGGGATGAAATATAGAGGCAGATATAGAGGACAGGGTAGTGTGGGAAAGAGCGATCCGCTGTGGCGACCTCTAATGGGAGCAACCGAAAGGAGAAGAAGATTTGTTTGTTGTCAGTAATATTTGAACAGACATATTAACTTCTAACAAAAATTAGATTTCACCCTTTTCTTGTTCCTGCAGAACATTTACATGTTAAAAGGTTTGCATGCTACATTTAAAAGGCCTGCAATAGTCTTGAATATCAGGAATATATCTAAATGGAGGGTAGCACAAACAATTAAGAAAAAGGATGCTTTATAAGCAAATAGGCATGTTCCAAACATTCCAGATCAAAAATAAAACATTTATATAACGCTGTTATTTACATATCTAAAACACCAAGTGTTACCAGTGTCATTTTTGCTATATTTGGTATTGAACTTGTGTTTGGCAGTGCATAATTGTTAGCCTGGTTGCGTCACAACATGAAGATCCCAGGTTCGATTCCCTGGACAATCTTTCTGTGCTTTCTGTGCTTCGTATGTGAGCTGGGATAGGTTCCAGGTAATCCCAGTGAATCCGATTTAGGGACGTTTAGCAGGTTAGAAGATGATTAAATGAATGAACTTCACATGTGACCTTGTGCATGTTTCTTGTTGACTTATAGTTTCCAAGCATGACCTTTTTTTATACTGGTATGTTTGCGCTTACTTGAACTTTTTAATACCAAATAAAAACACTTTGCAGCAAACCCTCCTAGCTTAACATTTGTGCTATAACATTTTAAATGTTAACTGTCTTAAACATATAAACATAACTACTGTATCTATCAGCACTGTTAAATGCCTAACTGTAACTGTCCAGGGTGTACCCTTGCCTCTTGCCCTATGTGAGCTGGCATAGGCACCAGCAGATCCCTGTGACCCCGAATTAGGGAATAAGCGGGAAAGAAGATGAATGAATGAATGAATGAATGAATGAATGAATGAATGAATGAATGAATGAATGAATGGATGATTGAATGAATGAATGAATGAATGAATGAATGAATGAATGAATGAATGAATGAATGGAATTGCACACAGTATATCTAATCTGACAATACATGTGCCTTAAAATACGTAAAGTTCATAAAAATTATTATTCTCAAAATGATTATGCAACTTTGTTATTATGATTATTACAACGAGTCTCTCAAATGATTTTCCAGTTCATTAATCCCAGATGAGCCTGGTGTCCACAATTTTCCAATGGGAATTTTTGCATATACTATTAAATATCAAAACAAATTGTAGTTAATTATTGCTCATGCTAATTAGTCCCATTGGTGAGCTCGCTAAAAAAACCCTGTTGACCACAGATGTCATATTAGTAAGGGTGTAATTAAGGCCAGGTCTGCCATCTAACAGCATGTACATTGTTCAAAATTGTATGTTTATCCAGCCTACTTATCTTTAGATTTGGTTGCTAGGAACTAAATTGTCCTTTTGTGTGAATAAGTCTGATAACATTTAATGTTAGTTTTAATAGTATTAACAGTGTGAAATAATTGTTGTTGAAAGCATAATAGCACCCAAGGTTCTATCCTTCATAGGGCCCAAAATACTACCCTGCAAAATACTATCCTGCAAGTAATTGTAATTAGTTATAACAAACTTTGCAGTCCTCAATATGCAAATACAAATGGAATCAGTTTGAATTTTAGGCAGAATACAACAAAGCAGTTCAGAGATTGAGATTTTCAACAGTAATCCAGTAACAGACAAAAAAAAAATCCAAAACAGAGTACAGAGAATCAGTAACCATGTACTGAGCATAAGTCAAAAACCGGGGAAGACAGGCACAAATACAAAACGCTTAGTAAGTCGCATAGCATGTGAGTGTCTTCGGCTAGCTTAAGTAGCTAGCTTACAAGAAGTTATACCAGATGTACTAAATTTTCATTCACAGGGGGACACTTATCCAGAGCGACTTACATGTATCTCTTTGCTTAGGGGCCCACAGTGGAGGAACTGGAAAACAAACCCTTATACTGGTGTCAGTCTGATAACTTAACCACTAAGCTACCACTTGTCAAGGCTAGTATTCAGGTAATGTTTGGTGGTGAATCATTGCAGTACCCTGTCTCCTGTGAATGCCTCCAAGCATGAAACTGGGCGTTCAGGGTGAGCAGAATTGGACCCCAAATGTCACTGGCCTTGACCAAGGATTGTTCCTCATTGTTCTAAGAAATTGGTTTAAAGCCTGATATACAGCTGGGGTATTAGAAAGTTCATAAAGCATTACCAGATACTTGTATCACCCTCTGGTGGTAATGAATACAATTTTCCACTCTTCTCCCACCTTATTTGAATTATATTATATTATATGCACTGCCAAGGGTCTAGTTTGGTGAAAAAGCATACCACACCTAGCACGTAACGAAACAATATTTCACAGTCACATCATTGAGACGTCTGTAGCCAATGCATGGCCATAAAGCAATCCATGCCTTGAGTTTCAGGTTCTGACAAACAATTCACGTTGTTTCTAGGAGGGATTGCATTTAGCAGTTCAATAGTGCAATTCTCGGGTCTATGGGGAGGTAACCATAAACCATGCATAGGTCAAAGACATGAAAAGACAGACATAAAAACAAAATGTGTAATAAGTCACATAGCCAACAATACTTAACAGTATTGAGTCTTAGCAGCTAGCTTATGTAGCTAGCTGACATAACGTGATCCTGGAAGTAGTCACTTTGGTGATGATGACCTTTAAGGTGTGATGAATGGGTGAAAATGTTACAGCCTTAGAAAACCTTAAATATAGAATTTAAAGGCTTTATTAATACTGCATTCAATGTGTAATGGTATAATAGACATGGATTTTATCTAATCCTGCCTTTAGGAAAAATAATCACAAAATTGATCACTTTGGCTAGTTTAAAAAGTCTTACTGGTAATCCAACTTGGATCATCTTATGGTGAATGTTCAATGGTTTAGTAAAAATATCTTTAATATTATTTGCTATTGCCATGCTATTGGAAACATTGTAAACGTTTGTAAATGTAAATGTTGATCCCGCTTTTTCTTATATGAATAGCTTCTTCATCAAATTTCATAATAACCTAGTAATACCAAGCTAGGCATCATTTACTTAAAACTCTCCCATGTGACTATTACAAACATAAACATGTTTTTTACACACCGCCACGGAGTCCATCCTGAAACCTAACAACGCAATTTAAGCCATTTATCCTCAAGGAATAGCATACAGCATCCTTTGGGTTTGGTCCAGCTCTTGTTATAATTAAGTCCCACTAGTGAATCAGAATGAGACACTGTAAAGAAAATGACCATAAAGTAAAGTACACAATATGCAAAAAATGTTGATAAAATGTAAAATCGTAATGAAGATGTACACATTGACAATTTTAATTTTATAATAGACATTATAAAAGATATTTATGCACTAAAACCTAGGCTAACATTATGCAAATTGTTTTTTAGTCCACTATGTATCTTAGTGTACTCCAGAGTCCACTTGTTTTTCATGTCTAGCAACACTATAACAATGTAAATTCTCTGTGGCCATAACAAGGAACAAATGCTTAGCCGTTGGGAAATCCGTGTTCTGTAAACAGCCCAGTTTCAATTCATTTCCATTAATCATTAGATGGGTATAGTGTTGTTTCCTATTTATCAATAACAATATTAAGCAGATGTAATGTAAATCATAGTGATTGTAGAAACTCTATTTAAAAATATACATAATAGTGTGTAAAAATATGTTTTAATGTTAAATATTATGCAAGCTGCTGTTTTCATTCATTCATTCATTCATCTTCTTGCCCGCTTATTCCCTAATTCGGGGTCACAGGGGTCTGCTGGTGCCTATCCCAGCGCACATAGGGTGAGAGGCGGGGTACACCCTGGACACATTCACTCCTATGGACAATTTAGAATTACCAATCGACCTAATGTGCATGTTTTTGGACTGTGGGAGGAAACTGGAGCACATGGAGGAAACCCGTGCAAGCGCGGGAAGAACATGCAGAGAAAGATTCCCTGTTCGGTAATCGAACCTGGAACCTTCTTGTTGTGAGGCGACTGTGCTAACCACTACGCCACCGCGCCGCCTAGGTTGTTTACAGTTTAACAGAATTTTACAGGTGAATAGTTGGACATAATTAAATGCCATGTTGGTACAAAATCATTTCTTCACAGTACATAGCTTGTGAAAAAGGAAGCATATATTGTTTCTTCTTCTACTAAACAAAGAGGGACAATTTTTTTAAAAATTCATTATAAATTTACTAAATGTTATCTGTGTCCTACCAATAAAGGCAAATGCCTCACAAAAATATTTTAAAAATGGATAAATAAGCATATTGGTTTTACCTTATCAACTTATGTTTAAAAAACAGATTGAATCCCGTCTATACATATACATTTAGATTTGTCCATCAGTGCGATAAGTGCAATTAACATAAGCAGAGATTCAAGTGACATAGTTTGAAGTGCTGACTAACCCTATTAATCTAAATTATTTAGACATCAAACAAAGGATTTGAACCATGATAGGCCATGCAGGTATAAATAAAGAAATAAAGTAGTGTTGATATACTAAAGTAATGGGGAACAAATATCAAATGCAAATGTAAATATCCTATTTCAGATTTAATTTTGCTATATGCAATGATATCCAAACTTTGAAAAAAAAATTTTTTTCCTTTTTGGAATTTTGCCAGTCAGTCAAACTAGAATAAAAGATTTTAGCTTTTAATACCAGAGGATTAAACCTGAGGTGTTCAAGCTTTTTTTTTTTCAGAAATCTTTTTGTTTTACATTAAAGTGAGCAAATGCTTTCATGAGGTTTGCTTTGTGCACAAGATATTGTCATGCTGAAAGGGATTTTGGACTATTTGTTTCACTAAAGAATGCTACAACATAATAATAATGTAATTTATATAAACGATATGTGTAGTATACTATTGAAGGACGTTACATGAGCCTGCAGTAAATTGTTAGCAGCAGAAGACACACTTTTGAGGATTTTGTTGAGTGATTGACAAACTTTCGGGTATAGAATGTCGATGAACAATGAAGAGACAATGAATTCCCACCACTAGTGGAAAGTGGTAACCAAGTGGTTAAGGTGTTGGACTAATACCAGAAAGTCCGGGGTTCGAATCCAACCTCCACCAAACAAACCAGTGTGGGTCCTTGAGCAAGGCCCTTAACCCATAATTGCTCAATTGTAAAAAAAAAAAAAAAGAGGCCAAATGTAAGTTGCTCTGGACTGCCAAAATGCCAAACTGTAACAATGAATGCTCTGCTTAAGTTTAGAGCATGCTTAATTGGAAGATGATGCAGGGGAATATGCATATTTGAATCATCATCAGCCTCAGGTTAAGTCGATATCCAGCTCGAACTGAAAAACATGTAGCAGGAAATGCCAATGTCACCGTTCCTTTTTGAACCATATTAATACTCCATTGGCACTTTGATCTTATAGTACAACTGGTAAAACATTTCACTGTTCTAAATATTTTTTTCTCTTATGTGCTCTCATGCAAGCAATGACGGCGATCTTATGAACCCTACAGATATAAACATCTAGATATTTTCTTTAACAGTGGTGCAGTGGCGTAATGGTTAGGACCTGGGTTCAAACCCTTATTTATGTTTTCTGGTTTCCTTCCATAGTTCAAAAACATGTACTTTAGGTTGATTGGTGATACATAATAGTTTATAGGAGTGAGTGTGTGTGTGTATGGTTTGGTGATACATAATTGTTTATAGGAGTGAATGTGTGTGTGTGTGTGTATGGTTTGGTGATACATAATTGTTTATAGGAGTGAGTGTGTGTGTATGGTTGTTTGTCTATGTGTGAACCTGTGCACTAGGATAGGCTCCACCGTGTGACCCCGAATTTAGGAATAAAAAAAATTAGCACGATTTAGACAGTAAATCTAGTAAACAAAAACAATCCATAGAAATCTCTTGGGTCTCTGGTAACACCCATCACTCTTTCTTACACTATAAATATTGGTGATTCCATCCAACACATTTGAACATTTCAATGATATGTGCTTCTTACCAGCTTGTATTTTTTATTCAGTACAAGGAAAAGCCCCCACCCCTTTTCTTATTTAGCTGTTGATTTTAAAGTAAGTAATAACATTTTTTCTCTGATTATTCTGTATGCACAATATCAACACTTATTTTTTACATAGATTTACTATATTTAACTGTAATGATCTTTAATAACAAAATGTGAATCAACTGTTTTGTTTTTTGTTCTAAATAGCTTTCTTCAGATTGGTGAATGTAGACAACTCTGTATGTCACCGATACTGATATAAAGCTGATATAAATAGGAAAACTACTTGACTGCAAAGATCACTTACAACTTCTCAACTTGCTCTATTGGCCTGTAAAGTCACAATTTAAAAATACAAGTCTGCCGTAAAAATCATCAAAACAATCATGGCCAACTCAACTTATTTCACTACTATTTTGCTGACTGGTTACTTTGAGATAGGCCAAGCCATTTACATTTACTTTGCTATTTCATTATTACTGTACATAACAATCATATTATTAAATTCCCTTCTTATTAGTGTAATTTGTGTAGAAAGATCGCTACACGAACCTATGTATATTTTTCTTGGTTGTTTGCTTTTTAATGAATTATTTGGCAGTGCTGCATTTTTTCCTTTTATTTTGAACAATATGATAAAAACATCCCATGAAGTTACAGTTACTTCTTGTTATGTACAGATATTCTTTCTGTACACATATGCATCTGTAGAATTTGGTAGTTTAGCAGTTATGTCATATGACAGGTATATAGCTATTTGTTATCCTTTACTGTATGGCAGTATAATGACTTGTAATAAGGTATGTATATTGATTGTGCTAATTTGGGTTATATCTAGTGTAAAGTTGATTATAAATTTTTTTTTAAGTTTACGGTTAGAGTTATGTGAAAATACTATGGAGAAAGTCTGGTGTGACAACTATCTTCTTGTAAAACTTGCATGCTCTGATACCAATGTGAATAACATTTATGGTATCATTGGTTCCATAGTCACAATAGTTATTCCCTTTCTGCTTATAGTATATTCATATATAAAGATTTTAAAAGTTTGTTTAAATTCCTCAACAGAGACCACACAAAAGGCTATAAGTACCTGTGTTCCGCATCTTGTTTCCCTCTTGAATTTTTCGCTTGGCTGTTTATTTGAGATTTTCACAAGTAGGTTTGAAAAAATACAAATGCCCCCTGCATTGCGTGTGATCATTTCAGTGTATTTTTTGATCTGTCCACCTTTTTTCAATCCTATTATGTATGGTATAAGGTTATCTAAGATAAAATCTGCTTTAAAAAAACATTACAAGTACTTTCAATGCCCTTCGATTTCACCGAAAATTGCATATGAAAATTAGATTTGTCAAGCTTGCTGTAATAAGAAGTGCTGACTAAAATGGTGGTATAGGTTGGAATATGTATAGGTGTTGGCAGTAGTAATCCCAGTGTTTTAAAATGTGTAAATGAGTGAAAGAGAATTTCAAGTGGTAGGCCAAGTGTAATCTTCATATGCATCAAATATTATATGAATACACAGTACATTTTTTTACTAATCCACAGGAGAAGTGATTTTTGAATTAAATTATTCTTAGACTGCTTTAGAATATTTACATAAACACATGACGATCTACTGTTTAAATGTTATGATAAGCTTAATGTATAACGCTTGATAGGTTTTTGGCATAGTCCCTACAAAGCATGTCTGCTCAGTTCCATGATACAAATGTAAATATCTTACAAATAAAAAGACAAATAAAATACTTATTGTATTGTCATTTTAATAACTTTTTTTTTTCATAAAAAGCATAATAATCATAACATTTATAAAGGCCAAAATGCAGAACAACAAGTACATTATTTACACTAAAAACTAAAGTACACACCTTTTATTTAGCTTTACTGTTCCTAGGAAATTATTTATAATACACATGAACTATAAAACTATAAAACTACAACTTCATTACCCAAAATGTGCAGTCAGGGAGAACAATGAATCTACAAGCAATGTATCAACAACATACAAAACAGAGGGTTTTTTATTGTACTACCTAGTGTATTGTAAAGGGCCGTATAAAAATGATTGGTCAAAGCTTAGGAGACAAAGCCTCACCTGTCATTATGAAAAGTATTAAAACAATAATAAAATGAATGTTAAATTTTTTTTACTGATCTGTGAAATAAATGTAATTTTTTGTATGACTCCAGTCCCAATTTTGTCAATTTCCTTAAAATCACTGAATTTCCAGATTAAATACAACAAACAGACAAAAGGCAAAGCAGTAATGAGCTCAGTCATTCTGTGTATTGTGGAATTCTTCACAAACTGGATTGAGTGTGTGTAAGTGAAGTGTGCTTCTTACTATTTCTCTATATGTCACCATAGCTTAAGCAATGTATTTTATGTATGTGTTTAACTAAAACAGCATGAGTCTGAGCTCCGAAAGGTTATACTATAACTATAGTGTAACTTCCCTATAATTTCCCTACAGTTATATATGTTAGTGTTACATATTTTCATGACTGTCTTACATTCATTTTACCAGAACTTTGTTCGATGTCAAATGTTTATGAAAACATCTGAGGCTCCCTAAACTATTTCTTCAAGGTTCTAATAAAATATATTGATATGTTGCACATTAACATTATCGTTTTACTGTAAAGGAGGCACAACAAGACAGGGATCCTTTTCAGTGTGGAAAATTTGATTGTTCTGCACAGAGGATTAACTCCTTTAAACCAAACCTCAGTCAACATTAGAGCCTGAACTCAATTCTAATATTGTGGATAAATGACACATGGCATCTACAGCTATAACCCAAAATGTATTGAAAAGCATTTCTAAATGTGTGTAAATTATTACAGGTGTAAGAGTGAGGTTACATTTGAGGATGAAATAGGATGATAAAAAAATTCAAAAAGTTATTCCAAACAGTATCAAATTCCTCATCCCATTTATTTATTTTAAATGTAATATTATGATATATATATATACACACTTTAATGTTTCAGAGTAAACACAAAACCCAGTTTTTCAATAAAGGATTTTTTTTATAATTGAGGGAAAACAAAATCCAAAACTACATGGCCCTGTGTGAGAAAGTGTTTGCCCCCTGTTAAAACATAACTTAACTGTGGTTTATCACGCCTGAGTTCCATTTCTCTAGCCACACTCAGACATGATTACTGCCACATCTGTTTGCAATGAAGAAATCACTTAAATAGGACCTGCCGGACAAAGTGAAGTAGATCAAAAGATCCTCAAAAGCTAAACATCAAACCGAGATCCAAAGAAATTCAGAAACAAATGAGAAAGAAAGTAATTGAGATCTATTAGTCTGGAAAAGGTTATAAAACCATTTTTAAAGCTTTGGGACTCCAGCAATCCAAAGTGAGAGCCATTATCCACAAATGGCAAAAAATGGACAGTGGAGAACCTTCCCAGGCCGGTCGACCCATATTACCCGTAGAGTAACAACTTATCCAAGAGGTCAAAAAAGACCCCACAACATCCAAAGAATTGCAGGCCTCATTTGCCTCAGTTAAGGTCATTGTTCATGACTCCACCATAAGAAAGAGACTGGGGGAAAAATGGTCTGCATGGCAGAGCAAAAAGAACATAAAGGCTGGTGTCAGTTTTACCAGAAAACATCTTGATGATCCACTTGACTTTTGGGAAAATACTCTGTGGACTGACGAGACAAAAGTTGAATTGTTTGGAAGGTGTGTGTCGCATTACATCTGGCGTAAAAGTAACACTGTATTTCAGAAAAAGAACATCATACCAACACCAAAATATGGCGGCGGTAGTGTGATGATCTGTGGCTGTTTTGCTGTTTCGGGACCTGGAAGACTTGCTGTGATAAATGGAACCATGAATACTGCTGTCTACCAAAAAATCCTGAAGGAGAATGTCCGGTCATTTGTTCATGACCTCAAGCTGAAGCGAACTTGGGGTCGCTTGATCCAAAACACACCAGCAAGTCCACCTCTGAATGGCTGAGGAAAACCAAAATAAAGACTTTGTAGTGGCCTAGTCAGTAGTCCTGACCTGAATCCTATTGAGATGCTGTGGCATGACCTTAAAAGACGGCTCATGCTCGAAAACCCTCCAATGTGGCTGAATTTTAACAATTCTGCAAAGATGGGTGGACCAAAATTCCTCTACAGCGCTGTAACAGACTCATTGCAAGTTATCGCAAACAATGAATTGTGAATTGAAGTAGTTTCTGCTAAGGGTGGCCTAACCAGTTATTAGGTTAAGGAGGCAAACACTTTCTCACACAGAATTTTGTTCTCCCTTAATAATAAAAAACTTTATTTAAAAACTGTGTTTTGTGTTTACTCGTGTTAACTTTGACTAATATTTATATTTGTTTGATGATCTGAAACATTAAAGTGTGACAAACATGCAAAAAGATTGGAAAACAGGTTTTCACACCACTGTATGTATATATAAATATATACATAGAGAACACGCATACTCCACTCAGAAAGGTCTCTGCCTGGGAATCAAACCCAGATTGCTGTGAGGCAACAGTAACTACCACTAAGCCACCATGCTGACCTTATTACTTTCAGCATTTGTTGTGAAATTTGTGCATTTTATCACAATATGGTATTTATAATTAATATTATAAATATTGAATCTATAAGTCTACACTCACATTAATTAAGTAACAAAAACACATACAAAAATTATTTTATGAAGGCTTTTAAATATAATCAGAATTTATCAAAAACCTTATCAAAACATGTTATCAGAACATTAAAACATTTTTAATTCACAGTACAGTTAATGGTATTTGGTTCATTGACTAAAATAAAATATATTTGCAATTATTTATATACTCACTGCTATAAACAAAGATTAATTTATTATTTTGTAGCCATTCTTTTGTTGTCTAATATAACAAAAGCTTTAAACATTTACTACATTCATTTTAAAGACAATATTTATGCAAATTATCAGAAAGAAGACTGGATTCCACACACTCACACACATGCACATACTGTACACAGACTATAATACTGATATTCATATCATCAAGTTATCTCATTCTAAAAAAGCTTTAAAAAAAAAAAAAGCAGGCTTTAAACAGACTTTTCTGTTTGAAAATGAACTTCAAGTGCAAAAACTCTTTTCTGCACAAGTTTTTTAAAACTTTGATTAATTTTGTCCGTCTTAATTCCGTATATAACGGGATGTAGGAGAGGAGGAATCAAAATAAAATGTACAGATATGAAAACATTTAGCTCTTTTTGAAGATAATCATTCAATCGGTTATATATTACAGAGAACAAAGCAGCCGATGTAAAATTGATAAATGTGATTAAATGTGGGAGACAAGTTTTTAGAGCCTTTTTTTTTGCATTTGCTGATGCTTTCAAACTAACAAGTAAAATTTTCACATATGACATTATCACAAACAACAAAGGCAAAATAACAAAGATAATTACCAAAGCCATGCCATACAGGTCTCCAAATAAATTATTAATACAGGAGAGTTTGACAACAGTCAAGTTATCACAAAATAGTTTGGCAATAGTGTACCTACACAAAGGCATTTTTGAAGTAAGGATTATTTGTATACCTAAAAAACATATTGGTACAATGTAGGCAATGCCTAAAAGCAACCTTATTTTGGTTGCAGTCATTATGGTGTGATATTGCAGTGGCTTACAAATAGCAACATATCTATCATAAGCCATAGCCATCAATATCAAGTATGCACATGCACCATAAATATTCACACAGAATACTTGAAACAAACAGTTGGGATAGGAAATTATTTTCATATTGTCAATGAGGTTGTACATGATGCTGGGCAGGACTGCTGAACTTCCAATAAGTCCATTTAGTGCCAGATTGAATAGAAATATGTACATAGGTTTGTGAAGACTTGTGTCAATGTAGATCACCAGCATTAACATTAAATTTGCAAATAGGGTTGCAAGGTATGTCAGAAAACTGGCTACAAAAACTGCATAATTGATAGGCCCAGAAGATCCATAAGACAAAAAAAATAAAGTTATGTTTAAATTGAGCATCCTTACTTATTCTGTAAAAAAAAAAACAAGAGTAGGCATTATTTAAAAAAGCATTATGAAAACAGTTATATTTAACGTTTTATTACTAAAATACCATTAGTATTAATAAAGTTTATGAGAAATACAATACAGGCCATACCTTGACCTTGCTGTCACAAGCTTGACAGAAACTGCTCACCCGAAACCAGTTTATATACAGTTAGCTTACCTTAGGTTCAGACAATTCTACAAACAACTAAGCAACAGTTATCCCTCTGGCATTAATTAAGAAGTACTGTACATGTCATTTAAAGCAGTGTTCCCCAAATCCCTGGCCGCGGACCGCTCCATTGATCAATTGATACCAGGCCTCACAAGAAATCATAAATTTTGTCTGTTTTATTTATTTTCTGAGTCAGAATGATCTTTTATTCTGAAATGAAATAGTGAAGTCCTCAGGAGTCCCACAAGCCAACCAGGCTCAAAAGGACTTGACAGCATCCTTTACTTCCGGACACCACACCAGAGACCTTATGGCCAAAGCTCAGAGGTTGAAAACATGGTCCATTCAAGCTTAATGTCCACAGAATCCCTCTGGATCTGGATGTAGCTCTGCTGGAGGTGGGAGTTCTTCCCAGCAGACCCTCAAAATGACTTGAGCCTGCAGAGTCTGTCTATCTAAATCAGTACCAGGTGACCCTCTCGTTCTGTTGGTCTAAACTCCAAAATTCCCGCTAAGCTGGGGGACTCTAAGCACGCCCAAACCAGTCCGCTGCCTCTCACCACATGCAACTCCAGAGCAGTGGAGAGTCTAGCCTCTTTCAAGAAGTCAATATTTGGTACGTCTCAACCCTCTGCACAAGCTCAGGCTCTTTCCATTCAATGTTTAGAAATTTGAAATATACATTTGAAATTCTTTATAGTAAAGTAACGTATGCAACGGCAAACAATAAGCCGAGTCAGTCTATTCCAATAATTATTATTTACAGACCACCAGGACCATACTCTGAATTTCTTGGTGAATTTGCAGATTTCGTATCGAACCTGGTGGTCTCTGTGGATAGAACACTAATTGTTGGCAATTTTAATATTCATTTTGAAAATATCTATACTCGACCCAGTGGGAGTCAATCAGTGTGTTCTAAGACCCACACATAAAGCAGGTCACACATTAGACTTGATATTATCCTTAAATTTAGTGAATGTAGAGATAATCCCACAGTGTGAAATAGTCTCTGATCACTGTCTCGTTTCGTCTAAAATATCTTTTAGTCAGATGGTACACGTAGCCCCACGTTACCGCATGAAACGTACATTTACACCTATGACTCCCCAAAATTTTATTAACCGCCTCCCAGATTTATCCACTAAGATTGGATCGCCGTCGGATCCCATGGAACTCGACCAGGCAACGGATTACCTAGAATCTACTCTGCGTTATACCTTAGATAGCGTAGCCCCAGTTAAAAGACAATTAGTTAAAGAAAAAAAGCTTGCACCGTGGTTTAATAATCATACACGGTCTCTAAAACAGAGCGCCAGAAAAATAGAGCGAAAATGGCGGCGGACAGGATTGTTAGTATTTCAGACAGTCATGGAAGGAGAGCCTCCTGGCTTATAAAAAAGCTCTTAGTGAGGCCAGAACAGCCTACCTCTCCTCCCTTATATAAAATTACAGGAATAATCCTAGGTTTCTGTTTAACACAGCAGCTAAATTAACTAGGAATCGGACCATCACTGACATCTCCACCGCTACAGCCTGCAATAGTGGGACTTCAGGAACTTCTTTGATGACAAAATTGTAAAGATTAGGCAGACTTCTAAGATAGTTCCTTTAACTAGCTCAGATGATTTAGATTGCGCTACGCTCTTAGAGAACTTCTGTCCCATAGAAGAGACTGAATTAATTTCACTAACCTCTTCTGCAAAATCATCAACCTGTATAATAGATCCAGAGCCAACCAAATTCTTTAAGCAAGTGTTTCCGTCTGTAACAGAACCCCTACTGAAAATAGTTACTTCACTCAGCAGTGGGTATGTCTCTAAATCGTTTAAATTAGCAGTGCTAAAACCGCTAATCAAAAAACCTGATCTTGACCCAAATAAGGTGTCAAATTACAGGCTGATATCGAATCTTCCTTTTATTTCTAAAATCTTAGAAAAAGTAGTAGCACAGCAGTTATGTTCGTATCTACAGCAAAATAACAT
>JAOTRA010000037.1:8034960-8047046 GCA_026260255.1 Pseudolaguvia tuberculata | reverse complement strand
ATATATCAAATTATAAAACTATGTTGAAATAATTTTTCATTGGCATTTTTTTGCAGTTGAAACAATGGACCAGCCAGTCTACAACTTCTCACATAGTGATTTCCATTTAATTGGTTTCACAGACCTTCAGGAATACCGACCTTACCTTTTTATTCCTTTTTTCTTCATTCTTTTCCATACTTTAATTGCTAATGGTGTGCTGCTTATGATCATCATAAAGAAGAATACATTGCACGCTCCCATGTACATTTTGATTGGTATGCTTTCTGCTATTGGGTGTGCTATGCCATTATTTATTATTCCCAGGATGCTGAATAGTTTTGCACGTAATATAAATGTGATAAGTAAAAGTGAATGCCTTATTCAAATGTTTGTTCTTCATGTTTCAGGTTTATTTCAGTCCAGTATTTTGTTGTGGATGGCTGCAGACAGGTTTTGTGCTATTATATTCCCTTTACGTTATCATGACTTTGTGAATATCAAAAATTCTTTAATTTTCTGCTCTATTTTGGCCGTTCGTAATTTTGCATTTACAATTGGAATGATTGGGCTTGTCAAACCACTTCCATTTTGTAAGTCAAACCTGATTTACCATTGTATATGTGAGCATTCATCAGTTGTTAATATGGCTTGTGGTGACGTATCTAAAAACTATTTAGCCGGGATTTTAGGGTTCAGCCTTACAAGTAGCGATTGTGTCTTCATATCATTAACCTATATTGCTATTTTTACTGTAATATTTCGCACTTCATCTGGAGAATCTCGCCAAAAAGCCATTCAGACATGCAGCACCCATTTAATGACTATAGCAATTGCTTATTTATGTGTTGTTACTGCATTTATTGGATATAGGGTAAGTACAATTCCACAAGATGTGCGTGTCTTCACTACCCTCATGTATTTTTTTATACCTAACTGCTGTAACCCCATTATTTATGGTTTTCGAACTAAAGAAATTAGGGTCAATCTAATAAAATATTTTCAAAGAAAAAAAATTAGCACCTAGACACATTGATGTAAAATTAACTAAAGTATATAAGCTACCTACAATAAGTACATGCTTTAGAAACTGACGTTTCATGTATATCAGAATTTATTGTGTGGTTTTAATGTGTTGATAGTTAGTAGTGATGTGGAAGAACATGCTATGCTTTGCCAGAAATGTATTTAAAATTCACAGGGCTTAACGTTCCTTGTAATTGAAACTGATTTATAATAAAATATTTTTGTGAACATAAGAGATACAGTACTGTGTGATGGATACCAGTGACCAGAATGTATTATAATATTTATTTTTAAATTGGTGCTTTTTTATGGAAAATTATATATATCATGATTTCTGCCAAACTGGACAACTGATCACATTAAATTAATGTGTGAGGAATATGAAACCTGTGTCAACTTGTATGATTTTTACTTATGGCACTAAAAAGCACAAAAATATTCAATGTTTAAAAAAAGCTAAAGAAAAAAGATGTTGTAAACAGATTGAATGTTCATTTGTCCTATTGAACATTATAATATACAACTCTAAATGCAAATCATTGGTATTTAGGTAAAATAGTTGTATATGATTTAACAGGCCAAATTAAAAATTGAATAGCAGATATGAATTGAAATTATAGAAAAGGAAATCCTTGTGTTGGTAAGCAATACGCACAGTAAAATGAATGGACAAAAAACGACACACAATGGGATATATCAAGGTAATTGTAATGAACGCTATACCCCGTGATCACCTGGTGTTTTTCCTACCATGTGCATGAAGTATTGTTAGTGTCTCTGACTGTACTGAGCTACGTAGTAAGGTTCTTTGTTCAATATTTAGTTCTTTGTTGCCTGTATCTCTGTAGAAATTTGGGCGCTAGCTCCTACCTCAGTTTGCCCTAGTTTTATTAAACTGGTTTTCTGCATCATGGACCCGTCTACGCCTAAATTGTTACAGTAATAACAGCAAATACTGATTCAAATTATGCAAAAGATGAACTGAACAGAAACAATAATAATCACATTACAAAATAATTTCCAAAAACCCTGAGAGTGAAATAACAACTGTTTGGCAACTCTTTCGCTTATGGAGTACAATGTCTATCAGGCTTTTAGCATTAATCCTGTATTGTCCTGCAATAGCCTTCTTTTTTTAAATACTTTTAACATTTAGAAAAAAGTTTTATCCAAAAAGTAATACAAATCATGTCCTAAGTTGTATATTTTCATACTTTCAATTGACTATTTGTTGATTCACAATTGTAAATGCATATTTATATAAAATCTATATATAATCAATAAGGTTAAATGTCAATATATTATTAAAAACAACAAATATTAATAAAATAAATCAGTATTCATTATAATCTATTCGTTAATTAGCAAGTGATTTAATTAGTTTTGGAATAATTGTTCCCACCAGACATGAGCTGGGTCTCAGTTGGGACGAGCATCTCATTTACTGTGTTTGTATTTTGAAAATATATCCTGTTTGTTGAGCAGATAGACATAATATTGATAACAAGAAACATTCATTATCAAGATATTTTACAAGGATTTATGTAAATCTGCAAGGTTAAAAGGATGTATTTTGTACACTTATAACAAGAATAACAATAAATACATAACAAAAGGGGACATGTACTATTAAAAT
Organism: Pseudolaguvia tuberculata; assembly: GCA_026260255.1. Taxonomy (NCBI): domain Eukaryota; kingdom Metazoa; phylum Chordata; class Actinopteri; order Siluriformes; family Sisoridae; genus Pseudolaguvia; species Pseudolaguvia tuberculata. The sequence goes on along the minus strand of JAOTRA010000037.1, from coordinate 8,044,405 downwards.
GCATGCTTTACTTTATTTATTAATAAAGTTTATATAAAATAAAATTTAATGTTCATGTCACATTCCATGTTCATGTCCTACAAGAATTTTATTTTACAAGCTTTCTCCATGCAACCTATGTTTTTGGATATTCTACTTTTTGTTAAAGTGAAATAATTTGTTCTGTTAAAGTCAGTTGCTACAAATATTTTTTATATATTAAAATATATAAAATATAAGAAATACATAATTATAAATAATTGATGCAATTCATAATAATAAACAACAACAATAAACAACTTTTTAAATATGTAGCAAAGTCATGTAAAAGAAATATTTAAAAATGGTTAGAACCAGAACATGTTATGTTATACATTACTGGTGTTTTATATTTATTTCACCCAAAGTATTCTGAGGGGAGTATTAAATTTTTGGCAGTACACATTTTTTTATTTACTTACACCATATTATTTAATAAATTCATTAATTTAATTTACACCATAATCTTATGAGATTATTATAAGATTGAATATTATGAACATTATTAGAACTTTGAATATCATTCGAATTATGTTTCACAAATATACATGAAAATATTAGTGTTAGTAAATCTAGGAGAAATAAATTACAAAATGGATTTGATATCCTTACACATACATTGATTTTGAAAGATACGACCAAAAGGACAAAACTTGGATATCAGAACAATTCAACCGTTTACAATCTCCTTTCAAATCTGCGTTTATCTTTACATGCGTTTTGAATATTCTTACAGGTTAATTCTTATTTCTTTACACCGGACACCATACATAATTGGATTGATCTATGTCTACCAAATAGGCAATTTTTATTTGATGTACAAAACTTTTCATTGGTAACAAAAGGTGAGTTAACAGCAGTTTGTTTTTCAAATAGTATAATTTTTTTGGATTAAAATTAACTTATCCCTGGACCTCATAGCATTTATTATTTAAAATAAAACTAGTCATTTGAAGGCTTCCCATTTTTAAAAAACAGCTAAGGTGTTCTTATTTCGTTTTAAAAATGAATAAAATTTGTAAATGATAGCAGATAGCAAAGGCAAAGAAATAGTTGACAAACACATATATTTTGTAAGATTTATTATAAAATGTTTTAATACAAAGCAACACTAACACTAGACAGTTCTAAGTTATTTGTCAAGAGCTTTGAGCATAAATGTGCTACAGTGGAGAAAGTGAATCATTACTTTGCACAAGCCTACAAAGCAGTTTTATAGACCGTTCAGACATTTCTCACAACTAAGCATGATTCAGATTTTTTTATATTATTGAAAGTAGAGTTCAAACATTATGTTTTAAGAAGAAACTAAATATACTTACAATTTGGCTTGATAATCCTAACACACAAATTGATGTTATATACATACTGCTTTGAAAAACACATTGTCTCTATTTAATGAAATTGGTGAAATATGCTGCTAAAGAATTTTCAGACTTTGTTAGTTGAAACCTTTACAGTGAAAACTCTATTTACATGGAGTTTGAATATTTTTAACAGTGCATTTCTTATTTCTTTAGTTCGGACACCATAAATGATTGGATTGATCGATGCAGGAAACAGTATGTATGTGACACCCAAAAAGGTATTAACATCAACTGGAATCGGAATGTCTAGATTCCGGGAAAGAAATGTCACACTTCCTATAAAATAAAAACACATCATCACAATTAAGTGATTACTACAAGTATGAATTGCTTTGGATCTGTGCTCACCTGCTGTAGTTCTTAGCACTACATACAGGATTTTCACATAAGATAGAAAAATAACAGATATATCAATTCCAACAAAACAGATAATAACAGCAATTCCAACTGCTGCATTTTTGCTAGTAGAACTACAGGACAGGCTAACAAGAGCCATGTGATCACAGTAACAGTGATGAATAATATTAGACCTACAGAAAGACAAAGATCCAGCTAAACCAACCAAAGTGCACATTATTGTTCCACTCCTAATGAATGTAAAAAGCAACAATTTCACAAACATAGAAGGGTTCATAATTGCTGTATAACGAAGTGGATTACAGATTGCTACATAACGGTCCAGAGCCATTGCTAGAAGGATAGTGGACTCTACTGAGGAAAAGAAATGAATGAAAAACATTTGTATTAAACACCCGATCAAAGTTATTTCATTTAGGTCAAACAGAAAGCTTAAAAACATTACTGGTACAATGGCAGTAGGTACAATGATGTCAACTACTGCTAAAGTAGACACAAGTATGTACATTGGACTGTGCAGTGTGTTGGTATTTTTAATTACAAAAAGTATTAAAGAATTTCCAACAAGAAGTAAAAGGTAACTGAGCATAAATGGCAGGAAAAGCCAGCGTCTGTATGCATATGTCTCTGGGAATCCAACAAAAATAAACTTTGTGTGTGTGAAGTTTGCTTCTTGGAATTTCTCAGTCATGGCACTGTAAATCAGACATAAATTAAAACAAACCTGCCATTATTTAAGTGCCTATGAATAACAACCAATTCATGAATAACTAAATGTTCACTTCCCTATATCGATAAATGCAAGAAAAATGCAAATGTTTGTTAAACATCATACAATTTCAGGGGTGAAATAAAGGTACCTGTCTCAGGTTTTCTGCTGCTTTGCTTTGTCTTCTTTGGCTTGGTCATTCATAGAGACTTCAATGACAACCGCATGAACTCTTTACAAAACCATGTTAATATATATACTCAGTTGACATTTTTATCCCATGGGACTGAAAACTGCAACAATAAACAGGATTAACTAACCAATATGGCTGCATACACACAGAGAGTATACACACACAGAAACAATGCAAAAGGAGCCAATGTTTTATCATATGAATTGTGTTTAATTGCATGATAAACAAAATATAATCAAACTACTGTCTTCTTATTATGAGTTGTTTAGTTTCCGTAAAGATAGTGTAGCTTCTTCAAATTGACATTCTCCCATGACAATATGTACTCTAGATACTGAATTTTCCCAACCAAAGGCCCCATACATGTTCACTAATTAATCATTAAGTTTTCCCCCTCATTTCAATAACAAGCTTTGGACCTTCACAATGTGCATATTTTAACAATCCCAGTTGTGACTATGGTCTTAATTAAACTGGGAGAAATCAGATACTATGTGTCTCCTACTAAGTGTCCATAGCTTTATTGTGGCTGTTGTAATATATAAACAATGTAAACAAATTCATTTTAAAAGTGATTATATTTTCAAAATGAAAGTTTGTATCTATAGAAATATTACAATATATCTTAGATAAAGATATAAATCAGTGTGCATTCTTTGAGTGCGAGTTAATTAATCCGGTTTCCTCCCACGGTCCAAAAACATGTACATTAGGTTGATTGGTGATTCAAAATTGCTCATAGGAGTAAATGTGTGTGTGAATGGTTGTTTAGATATGTGTGGCCCTGCGATGGACTACTGACCTTTCCAGGGTGTACCCCTGCCTCTCACCTTAATCTAAAATCTATTTAATGCAAACAAAAGCTGATGTAGTTCTTTAACTAGCATAGTTTACACTAGATTAATCTAATGTTTTAGTAAGGATCATGTTTGGCAATCTACCTTAAGAAATGACTGTTATAGTGCTTTCAAAAGACTGTTAAGATGTTGCACAAAGGCACTGCTTCCACATATTATTTTGCAGAGAAGTAATCAGAAGTAATACTTATCAATGATTCAGTAAGGTTTATTCTTTCAAGAAGGACCTGAAGTAACAGTATAGTTATCCATTATACATTATACAACCTGTGTGCAGGTTCCAAACCAATAAAAATGTGCCATGGAACATATGTTAAGTTAATCCTGTTCTCTGAGCTGAGATCTTTATTGAGATAAGACACGTTTTTACCATACAAAACCATCCCTTTCTGCCCCCCAAAAACTGCCATACTTACAGGAGAAACTGGTCTATCAGAAGATCACATCAAAACTTTTAATTAACAATTTTAATGGATGTGGACTTTTTTTTAGATTTCAGCCTTTATGTGTTTCAACGTTAATCTAATCTGCCCTGGGCACTCAGAATCAGTAGTGCTGGCCCATGGGTAAGGGACAGCTCATTAAACCCACACAGACAACACACAGAGTGAGAGAAACAGAGTTTTGAAATATCTGTAGAGCACATACATTGTGTTTTTCATAACTGTCCATGAGATCAGATCATTTGCTTAATTTTCATTTTCCTTTTATTTTCTACACTTCTAGAACATTTTAGAACATTTGTAGTTTCTAGACTATTTTCTAGTAATAGTCTGTAGTCTATATCAACAGCCTACATTAAAAAAAACCCCATATCATTACATTGTCGGCTTGTAGTTTAGGAGGAAAAACATCTCCAGAGTCTGCACCGAATCAAATATTTTGTTTACATTTATCAGCCACCGGGTTTGTGCCAAATTATAAAAAGAATTTCATGCATTCATTTATTCATCTTCTTACCCGATTATTCCCTAATTCAGGGTCACTGAGGTTTGCTGGAGCCTATCCCGGTGCACATAGTGCACGAAGCAGGGTAGAGCCTGGACGCGCCAGTCTATCGCAGGTTACACACAGGCTAACAACCACTCATACACACATTCACTATGGGCAATCTAAAATCACCAATCAACCTAATGTATATGTTTTGGGACTGTGGAAACCGGAGTACCCAGAGGTAACCCACGCAAGTGCAGGGAACCTGGGACCTTCATGTTGTGACGCAATCGGATTTTCACCTGTCATTGAACAATATACAACTAAACACAATGTGTATTCAATTATTCATTGTTTTAAACACTTATTATTCTCTTATTTGGAGTCAAAGGCTCAAAACATAGGGCAAAAGGCAGTGGTACACTCTGCCTGTCGACAGTTCATTACAGGGCCAGACATAGACAAACAACCACACACACTCACAAACTCACTTCTATGGGGAATTACGAAGTGCCAATCAACCTACTGTGCATGTTTTTGGACTGTAGAAGGAACAGTGCTGTACCCGAATAAATGCTACAGCACATAAAGTCATACTTGTTTGAACTGTTATATAGGTGTTATGGATGGGTTGAAAGGCTGCTGTTTTTCCGTTCTACACTAGAGGCCCCCACACTTCATTCATCTTCTTACTCGCTTATTCCAGAATTCGGGGTCACAGGGGTCTGCTGCGCCTATCTCAGCACACATAAGGCAAGGGGCGGGACGTACACCCTAGATGGGTCGCCAGTCCATTGCAGGGCAACACATAGACAAACAACCATTCACACACACATTCACTCCTATGGAGAACATGCAAACTTCGGCACAGAAAGATCCCCAGCCCGATATTTCAACCCAGAACCTTCTCGTTGTGAGGCGACTGTGCTAACCACTGCGCCACCGTGCCCCCCAGCCCAACTTCATACATCATCCTCTGGATAATGTATGATTTCTGTGTCACTGTCATGCATCAGTGTTTTAAATGAAATAAGCATGCTTAGTTATTATTTATAATGTAACATTAGCAATGCTGTCTACATTCTGTACACAAGTGTAACCCTTGTCTCTAGCTGGTGCTAGACATTAGTACAGTTTTATTCCTAATGCTGATGCATGATCAAGGACGGTGGTTCAGGATCACATCCTACTTGACAAATCCATGGTATTGTATAATCTTTAATTGACTAGACTAGGGTAATTGCTGCATTGATCCTTTTATTATTATTACTTAAAGTTTTAAATAAATGAGTTGCTCTTTTCTGCCAAAATGTATAAATCATAGTATTCTAGGACTCCTGGTGATGAGGTGATGCCCAAAGTCATTGCGGGAATGTGATGAGTAAGTTGAACACACAATGTTTAGAATGGACCAGCAGATCCAGCGCGGTGGGGTGGCAAGAACACCTCCACAGAAAGGAGGTGGGGGGAGAAAACGGTTAGATGTTGCACAACATCATGAGTTCAGTACAGGAAAGGACTCCAGGAAAACTAGCTAGAACAGCCCCACTTAAAAGAGAACCATTGGGAGGAACAGACATGAGAGTTCCATGATATGTAAAGACTCCCACCGAAAACAACTGAGTGATCAAAGTGTGGAGGACAGCATCCAAACATACCAGGTCACCATAAAACTCAACATATATGAGTCCCCCCGATCTTCTCCTTTGTCTAAAGAAAAACTAACAATCACATGCCTGATTATATAAATGAGTCTTTAGTCTAGACTTAAATATTGAGACTGTGCCTGATTCACGGACATAGTGTAGAACTAGTAGACTGGTTCAGGGGCATTGTACAAAACGCTCTGCTTTATTTACATGTGGTATTGGCAGACAGCCTGTATCCTTTGAACAAAGTAGGCGGAACATAGGGCACCACCAGTTCGCTATGATACAAGGTGCGAGACCATTTAGCGCTTTATAGGTCAATAGTAATATTTTGAAATCTATACGGAATCTCACCAGAAGCCAATGCAGCGTGGATAGAATTGGGGTCATGTTTCGTTTTTCCTAGTCCTAGTAAGGACTCTTGCTAATGCCTTCTGAACTCATTCATTCATTCATCTTTATAAATAAAATAAGCAATACCAAATACACTATTTGTTTACTTTGGAAAAACCTTTATTTGTTTCATAAATTTTAGAAATTGTACTCTTATTTCTTTGGTCCTTACTCCATAAATTATTGGATTAAAACAGCTTGGAAAAAGCAAATACATTGTACTTAGAAACACACGACTGGAAGGGGAGAACTTGTTCCTTATTCTATATGACAAAAGGGCAATTAATGCAAAAGTCAAACTAACTGTCATTACAATAATATGAGTAATGCAGGTGTTAACAGCCTTTAAATTAGCTTTGCCAGATCTCAGGACTGAAGAAAGTATAATTACATATGATATTGTAATTAAGATAAAATCAAGCATTACTATAAAAAAAATTGCAGTAAGTCCTAAAGCATTGTTAATGGAAATATCGCCACATGCCAGCTGAACCAATGCCATGTGCTCACAAAAACAATGATCTATTTCATTTGTTGCACAAAAAGACAATTTTCCAGCCCAAGAAACCATCATGGTAATTATAAACACATTCCTAATAACAGGGAAAATAATAAATTTAACAAAATGTGCCATTTCCATGTATTTCTGATAGTGAAGAGGTTTGCATATAGCAAAAAAACGATCTAAGGCCATCCACATCAGTATAGTAGATTGAAATGTGCCAATACAATGAATAAAAAACATTTGCAACAAACAGCCCACCAGTGAAATTCCTTTCCAGTTAAATAAGAAGCTTAGCAGCATATTCGGCACACAACATATTGTGCTAGAAAAATCCACAACTGCCATAAGACCAATAAGTATACACATAGGAGAGTGGAGAGCCTTCCGAGATGTAATTAAATATATAATAGTTAGATTTGAAGTAAAAGACATTAAAAACATAATAAGATAGGGAATAAATAGGTAAGGCCGCCATTCTCCCAATTCATGAAAACCATTAAGTGTAAATGTTGTATATGAAATATTTTGTACAAGAGCCAACATTATCTCAGGATAAATATATTGTAATATATTAGTCTAAGATTTTAGATCTGTCACATCATATTTGATGTTATGAAAAGGTTGGCTTTTGCTAGAAATTGTAACTGTGTCTAAAATACCCTGCAAGATGTACATTTCCTTTAGGGAATCAGCATTATCATAGAAGGTTGCATTCCAAATAACAGAATATTTATATAATATATATAATATACAATGTAAACTATATAATACACAATGTAACATATAATACTCTATAGTAACCTGTTTAAGAAAAACAACAAATCTTTACCTAAGTTTATCTAGTAAGTATTTCTAATACAATAAAAATAATTCGATTAAAATTCGGAATCTCAAACTGTGCAAAGGCAACCGAAAACCAAACATAAGTTACTTCTTGTGACATTGATGCATAAATGTACCTTGTTATTTATATGGCTAACACATATCCCATTTGGCCTCTGGACACTTAAAAAACATATTAGTGTTTGCATCTATATACACTTGTGGTCCCATGTGGGAGTAGACTTTCTTCAGTCAAGTGTGACGAAAAATAACTGCTGATTCAATGTTTACCCCTCCAGGTATACAGACTGTAGTTTAGTTGTTGCTCAGAAGACCAGGAAGATATGGATTCAAGCCCGACTACCACCACCAAAAAAACCCTTCCTGCTCCAGAAGCGCCCTACCATAGCTGACCCTGTGCTTTCCAAAGTTGGATATGAAAAGAAAAGCATTTCACAAAAATATGTGTTATACTATAGGGTGGCATGTTGGCGTAGTGGTTAACACTTCTTCCTCAAAACAAGAATATCCTGGGTTCAATTCCCAGACCAGGGAATTCTGTGTGGAGTTTGGATGTTCTCCCCATGCTTGCGTGGGTTTCCTCTGGGTACTCCAGTTTCCTCACACATTCGAAAAACATGAACATTAGAATAATTGGTGATTCTAAATTGCCCACAGGGGTGAATGTGTGTGTGGGTTGTTCGTGTATGTGTGGCCTTGCAATGGACTGGCGACCCGTCCAAGGTCAATCCCTGCCTCTCGCCCTATGTGTGCTAATATAGGCTCTAGCAAACCTTCATGACCCCGAATTAGGAAGTAAGTGGGTAAGAAGATGAATGAATGAATGTTAAACTGTGTATAATCATATATGTTCAAAATAAAAACACCCAGCTGTTCATAATTATGACTATAGTATGGCCTATGGCCTATAAGTGTTTATATAATATAGCTCATATTTACATATGTAAGCATGTAACTGTAAGTATTACCCACTTAGAGTTACATGCTTACATCTCCCCAGTGATGTACAGTCAGAGGTAAACGTAAGATACTACAAAAACTACCACAAACACTTGCAGCTTCAACCCTGCATCAGCCAAGAATGGAACTAAATTCCATTGTCTGATGACCATTGTCTGATGACCAGACAACTGTTTTGAACTGTTAAAAAGAATAAATGATGCTGCACAATAATAATTATCTCCACAATATTTTGAGAATATAACATTTTAAACTCTGATCATTACAATACGTTAATGAACAAGTATACAATACAGGAATTAGCATTCCTGAACCCAAACTAATCCATTGTTTGTATTTAAAGTAGCTTTTAGCATTTTCATAGGATTGGAAATATTTAGGCCTATTTCATTTTCCCTGAATGCAACCACGGGCGGCGCGGTGGTGTAGTGGATAACATGGTTGCCTCACATCTCAGGTTCGATTCCCGGGCTGGGGAGTGCAGAGTTTGCATGTTCTCCCTGTGCTTGCTCCCTGTGTTTCCTACGGGTACTCCGGTTTTCTCCCACAGTCCAGAAAATGCAGATTAAGTCAATTGGTGATTATAAATTGTGCATAAGAGTGAATGTGTGTGTGTGTGTGTGTGTGTGTGTGTGTGTGTGTGTGTGTGTGTGTGTGTGTG
>JAOTRA010000037.1:7992774-8006172 GCA_026260255.1 Pseudolaguvia tuberculata | reverse complement strand
GTGTGTGTGTGTGTGTGTGTGTGTGTGTGTGTGTGTGTGTGTGTGTGTGTGTGTGTGTGTGTGTTTGTGTGTGAGAGAGAGAGAGAGAGAGAGAGAGAGAGATAGAGTGAGAGTGTGTTGTCCATCTGTGTGCCCCGCAAAGGACTGGCAACCTGTCCAGGGTGTACCCATATCTCTCGTCTTATGTTGCTGGGATAATCTCCATTAAACCCTGTAACCCCAAATTAGGGAATAAGCGGGTTAAAAGATGAATGAATGAGTGAATATGCTCTAACCCCAACTTTCTAAGATGGCAGATGTGAAGAAACAAATGTTGTACTATCAGTGGTCGTGGGGCAACTGTGGAATAAATGGTTAAGGTGTTGCATTGTAGATTCTAGGGTTAGGTATCTGCAACTGTTGGGTCCTTGAGCAAAGCTTAACTCTTCCTGTTGGAAGTGCTCGGACCCCAACCTACTTAGATGGGATATCTGAAGATAGAATTTCACTGTTCTGCATAAAGTGTATGCTACAAATTAAATGCATTTGCCATCTGTTATTGTTATATTTAATACATCTATACTTATATTAATCAAAAAATATATATTTTACACATTTATCTTTCATAGATATTTTTATTACAAAAAGAAAAATTGAAACACTTATATTGGTATATACGGTAACATATTATAGAATGTAATCTTTAAAGTCTCCAGTAATGATTTATTAAAACAATTGGCTATGATGATTATTCACTCTGTAGCTCATGTCCTTCACCCTGTCTGTTGGCGGTTTCATGGCCGAAACACTTACTGTGTTTAATGAACAACACACTATGTTAAATTACTGTTTCACAAAAGCCAGTGACAATGGAGAAGTCCATAAACTCTACAGCGTATGAATGGGCATATGAATATTACTATGATTACCTGGATCCAGTTGCCGTGGATGCGAGTAAACTCAAATACAACAGATGTGAGTTTGTCATTTAGCTAAAATAGACACCAATGTGCGATGCTTTAAACATCATGCAACTTTTCCTGATTTACTTTAGATTTGATTGTTATAATATTCTGGATGGTTATGGCTGCCTTTATTGGATTATTGTTTTTGATTTTGTCAAATATCTCATGGACCAAACATCTATCAAGGTAAGAACTGAATGGTACCATATTTCATGTAATTTGACCTAAAATTATCATAGATTATATTATGCTACATTGTACATTAATTATATTAATTATACAATTGTTAACTAAAAAATGACAAATATTAAAATGTTAGCTGACATTATTGTTGTTGCACTAAAGACACATCTAATAAGACAATCTAGATTTTATAGTGGGAAGTGTTAAGGTGAAAATCCAGGGTCTAATTCCCACCTCCATCAAGCAACCATCTTTACCTCCAATTACTCATTTGTACAAAAAAGCTTAAATGTAAGTCGCTCTGGATAAGAGTGTCTGCTGAATGTTATAAATAAATATACTGAATACTCACAAATGGTCTATAGAGATACATATATACATAAATAGGCTAAAAATAATGATAATTTCCAAATGTTTACTAAACTAAACTATATTCTATAATTCTATAACAATGTGGTTCTATTTCTCCTCACTTTATGTTCGAGATAATTCAATAAAAGCATATGTCATTTTGCACAGGCATCCAAACAGCAAGAGGAAACCAAGAAGGCAAAATTCTATTTCATCTAAACCTGCAGTGTGATGATGATCAGATGGCCTCATATACATAAATAATAGTTTATTTTATGCTGCTTTTATTTTTCATCTCTAACGACATACCAAATGCTTATATCCTCTCACTTTTGGGAAAGGGATGTTTGGCATACACTAAATGATGACTTTTCTATGAACCATAACATAACCATTTAGTTATTATAGACACTCATTTGGTAAAAATAACCATTACATCTCAGAGAGAGAGAGAGAGAGAGAGAGAGAGAGAGAGAGAGAAAACACTTTCAAGGCTGAAGATGCTAACCTTGTGCTAAGATAAGCATTAATAATTGTTTCTTGTCTAAAACTGATGGTGTTTGCTTTGATATACATGAAGGTCACTGAGACATTCAAATAAAATCTACACAAGCGGGCAGATACATTTATCCACATACAGATTAAGTAATAAATGTCTGCTTCTCTCTTGTCACTATTATACATGAAAAAGCTGTTTGTTTGTTTGTTTTTCAGAAAGATGCACAATTAAATCGTAACAAAAAAAATAATCGCAATTAAAAGTGGACCAGACCACCAGCGCTTAATTTGCATAGCCTAAAAAGGGTCTAAGGTGCATGCATTCATTTATTCATTCATCTTCTTACCCGCTTATTCCCTAATTGGAGGTCACGGGGTTCTGCTGGTGCCTAACCTGGACAATTTAGATTCACTAATCGACCTAATCTGCATGTTTTTGGACTTTGGGAGGAAACTGGAATACCCGGAGGAATCCCATGCAAGTGCGGGGAGAACATGTCTGGTAATCAAACTCGGGACCTTCTTGTTGTGAAACGACCGTGCTAAACACTAGACCACCGCGCCTCCCTGAAGAGAACTCACATATAATTACAGAGAGAATATTCAGGCTGACAGCATTTTTATCCTGCATGCTGTAGAATGTAAGCGATCTTTCAGTAAGAAATATTACACACTGTTCCTTCCTATAATTATTAGATACGTTCAGCTATTACTTTATTCCTGCTGAATTTCAGGGGGATTTTTAAACAAAATTTAAAATATATAAATATATTTTAGCAACTGTGAAATATTTAGATAACTGCCCATGATGCTCTATTCTGGTTTAAGGTTTGCCCATGTGTCTGTACATGCATCTAATTCTCATGGTTTAAACCACCCCTAACACCCTTCCTAGCTCCTTTGCTTTTGTTATCTTTCTTTGGTTAATGTAGGTCAATCTAGTGCTCATAGCTACAGTGTATTTCATAGAAACATATCATGGACTGGATTTCTAAACAAATGTATAATTCATTCATTCATTTTCTGCGCTTATTCCCTAATTTGGGGTCACCGGGGTCTGCTGTTGCTAATCCCAGCGCCCATTGGGCGAGGAGCAGGGTTATACCCTGGACAGGTCGCCAATCCATCACTGGGCACACATAGATAAACAACCACTTACACACATTCACTCTTATGGGCAATTTAGAATCATTAAATCAACCTAATGTACATGTTTTTGGACTGTGGGAGGAAACCAGAGTACCTGGGGGAAACCGTGCAAATTCCCGCACAGAAAGACCCAAAGCTCAGGAATCAAACCCGGGACCTTCTTGTTGTGAGATGACCATGCTAACCACTACGCCAGCTACAAATGTAAAATAAAAAAAAAGAATCAAACTAATTTCTTGATCCAGTGTATTTATTGTTAAAAACACGTTAAGCATAACTTTAATGTTTAAAGTTTTGTCAGGTAAAATGGCAATAAATAAAAAGTTCATATGACATTTAAATTGAAATAAAAATAAGTACAGTAGCTATTACAGGTGCAGGAAAAAAAAAATCAAGTTTTGCATCTGATGTCCAATATTCAGATTTCTCTATATCCAGTTCTCCATGTCCATTTTTCTCTATGCTACAATTTCTCTGCACTAAAACTAATCTATTGATTAGATAACCTCTAATTACAAAGCAAACTAGTCATTACAGTACTCCTTCTTTATTGTGACCGAGGTGCATCATCATGCACATAATTCAGTCTTTCATTAATTCAGTCTTTGCCAAGTATCCTTAAAAAAACCCTGTTGGCCCTTGCTATCACGCGCGCACGCACGATCTGCATCTTTACTACTAAAAACACAGCTCTCTGGGGCCCCTAAAGTGTGTTGGCCCGCCAAATAACCCTAACTTTTCCCCTGTGCGCTGCCCCGGTTTAAATGAATTGTATAATGAAGTCCTTCTCATGAGAAAATGGCTCCAATAGAAAATAATCGGTTTCCTATTCAAACAGCAGCATGTTAAAAATTAGATTAACAATGAACAATTAACAATAACTATAAATGACAACATTTGCATTGCCTTACAGAAAAATATAGCATAATAAAGCCTAAACCATAACACAATATTATAAGCTTAATATATAATATTAAGATTTATTATAAACCCATAGATGAAGATATTATTTGATATTAATTAAAAAAAACTCTTTCAGACAAACGTAAATGTGTGACATGTGACATAAATGTGTATATCCGATTTTCATGATGACATGCTCTTTAAAAACCACCCAAGTTAGATGTACTGCCTGGTAACTGACAATAATAAAGCCATAAACCATGAACGTAATGATTATTCACTATTTGGCTCCTACCAATATTAAAGGTCGACCTTTTTAAAGGTCAGCAAAGCAATGCACTTTTTAAGAAGAAAGAATTGTTTTTGCAGCCTAGCCAAATTTATCATTTCAATGTCTTTGTAAATAGTGTGTTAATTTTTTTAAATTCTAAAACCTGTTTTGCATGCAGCTTTTTCAGTGAACATAAAATAATACACATCAACATACACATATACATATTATAGGATCGAAGTTGATGTCATGTGGCACAGATGCTTATTCAATGACATCCGACTCACACTGACGGTTTAAAATCCGATCTGTCTGTGTAGATGGCAAATGCAAACGCATGCATCCAAATCGTATGAGATTTCTTTCCACATAGAAATCTGAATGTGAAATATATATAAAAATTTCGTCACTTAATACATGCTTTGTACATGCAGGTGTAATAAGTGACGCATTTTAAAACGGATTAGGATTAAAAGACAATTGTACATGAACAGTTCATTTGATATTGGTATTACCGATATATAAATAAAAATTAATATAGAACTGTTCAACCATATGGAACGAAATGAAACTTTTCTTTTAAGACCATTTTTCCACTGACTGTCCCGGTATGATTAAAATGATCCTTTTGATTAGTCTTCCCTGAGTGCTCATTATTTCCAATAGAGAATTACGAGTAGATGGTGATGACTTCTCTTCCTCCGCCTCGTACAAGCAGAACTGTCTCCAAGCCTTCCATTAACACCTCCAAAAATTCCATGTCTGGCGCATTTCTGTTAAGGCGTATATCTTTATGTACATTTACATATCATAATAACAGCCATAGAGCATTACGGCGATGGTAGTCACACTGTGCGCAGTACTGATGCTAAAAATTACTTGCTTGGACATTAGCAGAAAGTGTCCATTAAGGGTAGAAAGGGCAAAAAAGCTTATCAATGATTTGTGGAGCTGTGCATATGAGAGTATATATAGTGTGGGTATTGGGACAGGGTCTTGAGACTGAAGCGGTTAAAAAAACTGCATTAGTATGTAAACTAAAAGTAATGAATTAAATAAGGATACAGTTTTCATCACCACCCTTGTTTTTAGGTGGTCCTGGCATATTCAGTAAAACCAGATGGGAATTTTGTGATTTGTTGACCAGAGCTTCATTCAGTTTGACTGCAGTGTGCATTCTTCTGACGTTAGACTGGTTTCTATAAAAAGAAACAAACAAATAAGCACACAATTTTTGAATCGTACCTACTGAATCATCACTATTATCAGCATTTCCAAAACCATTCAGGGTTTTCTTTAATGTATAAGTTACTTGCTAAACAATGCCAGGGTTTGTGCATCGGTCATTGTTTTTGTAGCATAAATGATTGCCTTTGCTATAGCAAACTAAAATAACACACATCTTGAAAGAAAAGAAAACAGTTTTGGACAGCCTCCCAGCTGTTTTCAGCAAAAGGCAAAGTTTGTACATGCCAAACCAGTATGCCTATAACATTAATACTTCGTGCACACCTATCTAATACCTCAGTTTGGTGCGTGTGTGCCTACATCATAGACATACCGCCGGTCTCTGTTCAGGATCAATTAGTGGGCTTCTATTTAAACATGTGGCTCCAGGATCTCTAGCTAAATATCAAACTGAGTTACTGACATCCTGAAATATCTTTAACAAATATTTTGCCCTTCAATACAGAAAACATGTACAGGTTTGTCTACATGGATTTGTCTTAAATAGGTTAAGAACCACTGGTACAGTAGCAATCGAATGTCCTGCATAGAGTCTTTGATTTGAACTAGTTATAGAAATAATAGTGAAACTAAACGAACAATAGAATGTTAAAAACAAATTATGGATGGTGTCCCAATACTTTTGGCCACTCAAAGTTTAAGTAATTACAAAATTAAATATGACTTACAGGTGCTCCCACTCGCTGGAATGCATTGTACATAGAAAAAAAAACAAAAACAAAAATAGAGTTTTAGGCATTCTTGACTTTATGTATTGAATGAATGCTGTTTTAGTAGAAAATGCTTGAATACAGCTAGAGATACCGTAGTCTGAGTAATGCTTACGGTTTCATGTTAAAGATGTCCCGTACACATGCGTTAGCCTCACGCTGACGTTGCCTTTCAGCAACAAATTTCTCTTTTGTCCAGGTCATGTGGACTTGAGGAGATTCAGTGTTGTTCTTTTCTTGGGGGCCACCATGGCACTTAGAATTCCTTTCATAAAACTTAGCCTATAGAATCAATTTTAAAAAATGTTAACAACAAGCCTGACTGTACCATGCTGCAAAAAGACTTTTTCTCATTGACGTCCCAGTTGTTTTCACTGCCTCTTGTGTAAAAAAATAAAATAAATCGCTGGAAACTGAAGCAATGTTTGAGGAACGTTTGGATTCATTCTGCAAAAACATTCTCAGACCATAGAAGTAAACACTATACAATTTAGAACATCATTCCACTAACCTGTGTCAGTTAGGATATGTTATTACAATATTTTATTTAGAATGAACAAATGAAAAAAAAAAAAACAACCCTCATACCTCATGTTCTATGTCTTCCATGCCAGGCACCTGTAAAGTGTTAGGAGACAGGCTGTTTGGCTGGTGCCTTCTTTTAATAGAGCTCCTGGATTCGTCTGAAATGCTCTGGATCTGACAACAACCAGAAGACAAATACAGTTATAAAATGCAGGCGTGAGGATCCAAAATGTGAAAACAAACTTTTTTTTTTTAAGTAAACCACCGGATTTAAACAATAAGCATACTGACAAGAAAACGAAGCAAAAACCAAACCGTAGATTAACTCAGTACTTGAGAGTCCTCAGAAGACCAGAACTCGGAACATTACTTGGGAAACATTCCATAAATATAAACAAATATAAAAGACAAATACAAACAATATTCCACGCCATAGAAAACATGACACTTCCTTGAATAGCGCACCACCGGAAGTGAGATCAAACCTCCAATCATAGGTTGATGGTGGCTTCTGAAGTTCAAGGGGTCGGGCGAGTACCGTAACAAATGCATGCATAATAAACATAATATTCCTTTGACTATTCTTACTGACCGTAAACGATCCAGCTGATTAAACTCTTAAGATTAAAATGATTTGGGTGCCATGATCATCACATCCATTACAGACTTGCTTTTACACCTATAAAAACCTCTCCAGTTCAAAAAGACTTGGGGAAATTGTTTACTGAAACACAACCTGTTTAGTCAAATCAGACTTTAAAGTTGGGTAAAGAGGCCAAGGGTTCATTCAGTGTTCCAGATTGTGTTCCAAAAATGTTCCGTGGGCTCTGTGTGAACACACCTCCATGTCTTCATGGAACACATTTCCTTTGTGCACTTGTTATTGCTGGAACAGGTTTTGGGCCAGTTTTTCATTAAAGAAAGATTATTGATATTGCTATTGCAGGAGTGTTAAACTCACTTCATAAAGGCCTTGCAGACTTTAGTATCACTCTTATTGCAAAACAGGGATTAAATAAATTTGCACAAATAAATGTGCACCTCTTGTCACAACTTGCTAAAAAACAAAAAAATCTAAATAACTATCACAAAAATATGTCTCACTGGTCTCTCCTTTATCTGGGAGGAACCAAGATAGTAACTGAGGTGTAATTATTAACCCTTTTAATTAAGGTGATGGGGGGAAAAAATCTAACCATCTACGAGTGTTTCACATGTTCAGACTTATTTTACTGTCTAATCGGACTGCCATTACCTCTCGTTCTCTTTCAGTTTTAGACAGCTGCATCTGTTTTAGCATCTGAGAACGCTGTTCCATCACTAAGGTCCTTTCATAAGTAAAGGCTGAGATGTCACTTTCATGCTAAATAACAAAAAGAATGCAAAGTATTAAAGGACAGTTATATAAAAATGTATCGCACCAACTGTAAGAAACATAAAGCAGTCTTCTGTAATGCAGTTTGTAAATAAACATGCATAAATGACATAAGGGAAAGGTTCTGGTTGGTGTATTTAACATTTTCTCTCCTTGATATGCATCGATATTTTAATACAGCGAGAATTGACATGAAGCGTATACATTTCTTTTATAATTTTAAATGTTTACTTTTTTCTAATCACAAATTAAAAAAAAATTGCAAAAAACTTTATGCACTGAATTTACATCCTAATAAACGCATACAGTACACACCTAATAAATGGTGATAAATAATTTGATGAAAATGTTTATGTATTACTTGTTTGTAAATAGCCAATATATAAATATCAGTAAATACACAGTTACCGATGTACATTTTAAGCTTTAAAGTTAATAAATTATCTACTGATGTCTTACCATCTCCACCACCTCTACGTCAGCATTGAGACGCAGCTGATACATGAACATCTGCAGATCCTTCTTCATCTGAATACTGTTGTCATCTAGCTGAGCCACAGTAAAGATGCGCATCTTACATTTTTTCCACACCTAAAGACAGCGATAGAGTAAGTCTAAAAGCCAAGCTTAGATTAAAATAGCCATGAACATTTCTCAACTTTGTACCTTATGCTGGCGGAGTAGGAATGGAAGCAGCATGAGCAGTCCTCCATCATGGACAATCCACCACACGTCAATGGTGCCCTCAACCAGACGCTCTGTGTTGCTTGGAAACAAGTCAATGTTCTTTGCAACAAGTAGAGCCTGATGTGCAGCAGTCGTCTCTCTCACTGTCTCTGTGGCAGAAAACACAAGATCAGTCGATAAACGATAGAACACCCTATAACCATTCGACAGCAAATGTCTAAACATTTAAAAATGTCTAAAATTTTAAAAGCAATTGTCTCAACTGAAAAATTGTATAACTTGCATACCAATAAAATTTTTCCAGGAGGTTGTATCTTCAGCCTGTCTCCAATTGCTGGGCCATGCCATCAAGACAGCATTGTGCTTCATGCCTCCCAAACCAGCTGACTGGATCAAGTTAGAGAAACCATCTCTCAAGTTAGAGCAAACCACAACATGACAGAATCCCTTCACTTTCTCTGCAACCATGGATGCCTTGACATTCTGTATAAAAAAAGAAGCAAAACTGAATTGGTATTGAAGTGACATGGTGCATCAAAACTATTTTCATACACAAGATATGTTCATGTTAACAATTGATCATTTATAACATTCATATATAACAGCCATTTTCCTTTTCATTTTCGGACTCTTCCAACGTTTTCTTTATTTGTACTTACAGTTTCCGCTTGTTTCGCCTCAATGCTTTTTGTCATATAGGTTCCCTGAAGCACTGAAGATGCAATGGTTAGGCCTTTGCCTGCCTTCAGCTGAGAGGTGAAAGTAAGCAATCGTGGATGCTTCACCACCAAATCTGAGTCAAGATTCAATAACACCAACAACTGTGGCCTAAAATTTGAAGCCCATATTTACGAGCATGTTACAGGCATTAAATATTCGACATAGCTTTTAAAAAAAATGTCTTTCACTTATCTCTTTATTACACACCTCTGCTTAGCTAATTACTAGTACAATTCTATACTTCAGTAAGTAATTATGTTTCTGCCTGCTTCACGTTTTGGCTAGCTACATGCAATTAAACACCTGCATTTATGTCAGTCTCTCTGCTTTATAATATACTTTTACTTCTATACTTACCTCCAGTTCTTAGTATGTGGGGGTGCTTCTTCTAACTTAATAAGCGCATATCGTGCAGCATTTAAAGACAGCCCTCTGATTCCATCCCCCCACTCCTTTTCAGCCCTATTATTCAAACAACATAAATAGAAATAAAGGAAAGCATTGCTTTGTGTAATCCGTAGGATTTGCTGAAAGAAAAGTGACCTACCCTCTGTATTCAATGTATTTATATATGCATCCTGCAATCAGCATGGCCACCAGAGCATAATACCATGATGACACAAACATAAGAGTCAGACAAAGAAGCATACCCAGGACTGAAAGACTCCTATGGGATTAGATGCAGATTGTAAATATTATTTTATGTAGCAACAAAACAAATAACTTTCTGAAACAATTAATGAATGAATATTAAATGTACATGACACCATTCTCCAGAGCAACTCACATGTATCTCTTTTTATACTACTAAGCAATTATGGGTTACAAGCCTTCAATCAAACCCAGGTCTTTCTAGTATCAGTCCAACTACTAAGCCACCCCTTCCTTATTAATCATTAGTCAAAGGTAAAATAATGAATATTATAATTGCAATAGTCAATTTGATTATCAGATTTGAGAATGAAGAGCTATAGAATAGGTATAAATGTAAAGAAAATATTCAATTAAATCAAAATAAATTAATTCAAATTTTTACAATGGTCAGAAAGTTACACACCGATTTGTATGATAAATACTGGAAAAAAACCAACAAAACATTGCCTCAAATACTCGAGTAACTTGCCAATGATAGAATTTAAATCTTGGTCTCCAGTTTGGGGTGCGCAGGAGTGTCTGCACAGCACAGGCCAGGTTTACAAAGAGGTAGCACATCAAGAAAAACCTATAAATAATAATTTTACACAAGTAAAAACTCTATCCACATAACAGACACATGATTTCTGAATACAGTTTAGTGGAAGCAATAAGGTTTATGTAAAAGATAACTTCTGGATAGAAAACCTTTACTAAATTTTAAAAGCAAAGTATTTTCTTATGGCTATATTACTATTTACTTTCCAGTGGTGTATTAATATGATGACTGCTGACATTTATAGTTCACTCAAAAGCAAATGTTTTTTAATAACTGAGCTAAGTTACCAGGCTACCAGCTTAGGGCTACCAGCTTTTGAACGGTAGTCAAACACATTAACCACCCTGCTACCGCTGGGAGAGTAAAGTTGTATTGGGAGAGTACCACTTTACTCTCAGCTTTACTCAATATATTCACATAGATTATTATATAGGTTTATTAAGGAAATTAACCATTTCATATGGACTTAAGTAACATTGCACAACTTCAGTTGATTTAATGTTACTTCAGCTTTTCTAAGTAGCCAGTCCTGTTTACCTTTTAACAGCCATTACAATTGCATGTTTTAAACCATTTTAAAATTCATTTTTGAGACAAAAGGTGAGGGAAGTGAGATGTTAAGGTACACACTGTACTTACATAGACAGAATGGGAGCAACTGCATCTACAGAAGCTATAAGAATCCCAATTTCACAGATTCCTACAGTTAGCAGCAGTGCCCAGGTTGGCTCACCATTGGATTTTCCATGACCAAATACCTACATGACAGAGAGGGGCAAAATAATTTATTATGACAACCAGTATGAGAATAATGTTAGCACTTTGAGTGCAAAATGGACTCAAGTGTTTTATATATAGCACTTACAATATTCAGTATTTTTTAAACGCAACATAAAGACATATTTAGTTATACTTTCCATAATGTATCTAGATTTGATTGTTGATGCATACTATATAAAGAATATATGTATGTAATAAATGGATGTGATGCTTCTTAAACCCAAAATCTTTGGGAATTAATTTATAGACCAATTAAACCTTTTCATACAAAGAATAAAAGTTACCTGGAGAAAAGGAATGATTCGGTCATGTGCAATGGCATGTAGAAGCCTGGGGGCACCAGTAAGACTCTGTAGTCCAGCACCACAGCAAGAAAAAAATGAGCCAATCACAATCACCCATGGTGAAGGCCAAGCGAGAGTGCCAATCACTGGGCTTCCTTTCACAGAGAGCCCAAACCTGTTTAGACATGACAGAATTGGGTTTTTTATAGGCTTTTAGCAGAAGCCAACAGCACGTTTCACATAGTCCACTGACTAAATCTGTATCTTATATCAAAAACAATACTTTCATAAGCTAATAGTAATTTTTAACAATATAATACTTACTTATCTCTCAATAACACTCCCTCCATACAGGCCCCAAACAACATTACACAAGACATATCTATACCCAGCAGTTAAGGCTCTAAGGCATTAGAGTTTGCACTTTTTTTTTTAACAATTATTTGTGTACAATGAGCTCCTTAATTATTTTATTTTACAAAGGATACAGATGACAGAAGTGGTGATAATAGCCATAATAGTGCCGATTGGAATAGACCTTTGTGCATCTCTCAGATCTCCGGACCGGTTTGATCCAGCCATAATACCTAACAAAAAAATTAATAAATAAAACTCAGTACAGTTTATTACTCGTATGTAGACTTTATTTCATATTGGCTCATAAACAGCATGCTTCCTAGCAACATCACTAATATAATGATGCTGTAAACTACAGTAGCAGGTAAAACCTATTAAGACAAACAAATTAGGTTTGTCTTTAGCACAAATAAAAACTATTTATGAATCAACATTTTACTCACACACTCAAACACACCTGGTTTTCTATTCTGGAGGGGAGTCTCCATAGGTGTTTTTATACTGTGCAAACTGGATTTTCTATCCTTATCCATAACTTTCTCAAACAAAAACCTCTGTTTAATAAGATGCTATATCAATGGGCCCTCAGTTCTGGTCCCCACATGACGTGTATTCTGGTTTAGGTCCCCACCAGGATGTATAAACGCATACACACTGTTTTATAGTTATTTATATACACCTCTGATGTCTCACCTGTGACTGAAGGGAAGTATATCCCCACCATCATTGTAAAGAACGTGGTAATGTCATTGTAGATATACGGCAAGTTTTCTTCAATATTTTCCGACATTGCTTGATATTCTCTAATATTCTCTGATGGAGATTGCACCTGGTTTTTATTCTCCAACAGCATCCCACTAAATCCATAAACTCCCCATAAGTTATCTGTAATGCAAAATAAATATGTAATAATTATATATATACACACACATACATATACATACATATACATACATATATATATACACATCTTTTACTTTCTCAGCATTCTCCTACCAATATACTGCATGTCCCTCCTCTGCACATGTCCAAACCATCTCAACCTAGTCTCCGTCACCTTGTCTCCAAAACATCCTACATGCGCCATCCCTCTAATAAACAGATTTCTAATCTTGTCCATCTTCATCTCCACCTCCAGCTCTTTCTCCTGTCTTTTTGACAACGCCACTGTCTCTAAACCGTACAACATTGCTGGTCTCACTACAGTCCTATAAACTTTCC
>JAOTRA010000037.1:7951524-7970820 GCA_026260255.1 Pseudolaguvia tuberculata | reverse complement strand
CTTCCTCCTACAATAGCACAACTCCTCTCTCGGAACCCTGTCATACGCTTTCTCCAGATCCACAAACACACAATGCAGCTCATTCTGGCCTTCTCTATACTTCTCCATCAACATCCTCAATCATCCGGCAGTAAACAACTCTTCACCACCACTGAGCCCCTGTATGACCTCCTCCCTGAATCTCACACTACAGTCTTCCTCCTTCAGCTTTCACTATCTTATCCTCTATAATGTCCTCTCTCCTCCTCTTCTTCCTAACCTCCAAAGCCATCCTTCAGACAACCATCCGATGCTGTTTAGCTACACTATTCCCTACCACCACCTTGCAGTCCCCAATCTCTTTCAGGTTACTTCTCCTGCATAAAATATAGTCCACCTGTGTGCAACTTCTCCCACTCTTATAAGTGACCCTATGCTCTTCCTTCTTAAAATACATATTAACCACTGCCATCTCCATCCTTTTGGCAAAATCTACCACCATCTGCCCTTCCTCTCTTTGAAGCCATACTTACCCATCACATCCTCATCATCTCGGTTCTCTTCACCAACCTGACCATTGAAGTCTGCTCCCATCACCATCCCATCTTTCATGCCTAACTACTCTCCCCACCTCTCCATCTAACATACACTACTTTTCCTCCATCTCACAACCTACTTGTGGTGCATAAGCACTGATGATATTTACCATCACGCCCTCAACTTCCAGCCTCACTTTCATCATTCTGTCAGAAACTCTCTTCACCTCCACCACACTCTCAATGTATTTCAGGATTACACCTACACCATTTCTCTTTCCATCTACACCATGATAACACAGTTGAAATCCACCACCAATGTTCCTGGTCTTACTGCCTTTCCACCTGGTCTCCTGAACACACAACATATCCACCTTTCTACGCTCCATCATGTCAGCTAACTCTCTCCCTTTACTAGTCATAGTACCAACATTTAAAGAACCCACCCTAACCTCCACTCTCCTACACTTCTCCTTCGCCTGCCGTCTCTGTAGACGTCTTCCGCCTCTCCTTCTCCTCCTTTGGCCAACACTAGCCCAATTTCCACCGGTACCCTGTCGGCTAACAGTACATGCGGCGGCCGTTGTTAACCTGGGCCGCGACCGATCCGGTATAAGTTTCTTATTTTTGATCCGCATATTTGATTTGTCACAGTTTTACGCTGGATGCCCTTCCTAAAGCAACCCTCCCCATTTATGCGGGCTTGGGACTGGCACTAAGAATGCACTGGCTTGTGCAACCCTAATGGCTGGGTTCGCTGCAACACTAAAATGTAATATCAAATATATTCATTAAATTAAAAAACAAAACAAAAACATGAAAGACATGAATTATAAATGTAATACAGCACATGCTGTACATTTGCATATATAACGTAGGTGTGTGCAGTAAAATGTGTTTAGATTTGTGTTTAGATTTTTTTTATTTTCGAATTTCACTATTCGAAACACATTTTACATTTGGTTGTCTATTAGTACTAGCAATTCACTGTTCAAATTTGTTAATATTTATTTTTGGCTCGTTAGAATCAATTTAGTCTCTAAATGTTGTTTCTGGACAATGATCAATTATTTTAATATAGTCTGTCTAATTTCATGTTACGATCCAGTGTTAATCCAGATATCGTCATCATCATACTTATCAGAATTTATTCAATTAGTTTTTTGGTTGGGCACATGTTTTGTGTTTGGCACATACTGATGACATCAGACGATTGATTCAGGTTCAACAAAATGTGTTAATCCAGGATCACCTCTTACTTGGCAAAATTATATACACCCTGAAATGTAAGCACTAACAGATCTTTTGTGGGTGAAAACCAGAAGGGTTGGTGGATAAAATTCTACTGTAAAATCACCAAGTCAGTTTAACCCCGTTAAAGACAACATTCTCATTGTTTTATTACATACTATCGTTTTTATCCTCATTTTTTTATGAGCTCATAATTTTCTCTTAAAACAGTACACAATATAATGTAGATATTTTAAAAAACCCCAAAAAACCTATGATTATGAACACAATGATTTGTGTATGATGTATGCAGTCAGTAAAACCCTACAAAATCTGCAAAACCGATTTTACAAGCACCAAGCATAAGAAATGTATGCTACCATGTTAAATCATTTAAGTTCATGTGTAATGATACTCTACTGAGGCAGGACCGATGATGAACCCAATGGTGCAATTTATGTACAAACTAACAATCCAAAAACATAAACTAAACTCGACTTGACTAAGCTAACTTAACATGACACGAACACTAGCATAAATCAGAACCTAAACAGATCCGCTTAGTTCCCTATGTTGCACACCTGTTTATTTTGAACTACAAATGGCTAACCTTTCTTTCATTTAGTTACAAATGTTGAATGAAGAATGCCATTTAACTTCTTTTGTTATGATGTTGAGGAGCTGTGTACAGTAGATCACCAATACAGGATTTTTCATGGCCTTCTTTTTCTAAGTTTGTGTGTTAGTGATGTATTTTCATTCCTACATTGTACAATTTATTTGTATGGTAGGTAAAATTTAAGCTCTTCCTCTTAAAATTAAGTAGTATACTCCTGGACAGGTCAGGCCATGCCCACCTATTCACCCAACAAGGGAGAACAAATTTCCTCAGAAACTTTGGGCTGCCAAGGGGTTCTGCAAAAAGATGCTACATCAGATGAAGGATCCGATGAGGCAGTACTACAGAAGAAGAAATGTGAAAATAGTGAAAGTCTTCTGGAAAGTCTTAGATCTCCTGAGAAAATCCAGTCAAAAAGCACTAACCAAGAAGAATGTTCACCCACTGGTAATGACGAGAACTGGAAAAGCGAAATTCGAGAGTGGGGTGGTGGACGAATCCAGGCAAAGAAAAGTAAAAGCAGAATGAAGCTCCCTGACGAGTGGGCCAGTTTACCAGATACAGGTAGCCACTCTCTTCCTCCTGACTCAAATACTACAAAGGACATAGACATGGAAATGATTGTTCCTGACATGCATGTGGCCAGACACCCTTCTTGTACCTTTATTGAACAAACACATTTATTAAATTCTTGCACAACCACACATCAGTCGGCTCTACCAGCAACAGTGACAAACATATACACAACCCCGATCTTACCCAGAACAGACAAGTCTCACCCCAGAATCTCAACTCTGGCTTTAAATGTACTGCACAGAACAATTCATCTGTAAGTGATACCTTCCAACATTGTAATAAACCAAAATCAAAGTTGGTGGGCAAGGTTGGTGAAGGATACATGAAGACGATTTTCCTTAGCATGACTTCATGAAGTGGGCCATCTTCTGTTTAACTGTTTAATCTTCATTAACACTGCAATTCTTATATATAAAAGTTGTTTTAGGATAAAGCACAATACAATCTCCAGTACTGAATTAACCTCTTGCAGAAACCTTTAACTGACTCCAAACATTTACATATTGCTTATTCTTACTGTATACATGTAGACTGTAGTTAATACATCATCTGTAGTAGGTATTAAACATTATGCTGTAAAATAACTATCTAAAATAAATCTAGAGTTTTATCTTATGTCCAAATATTACTGTTGGGGTTAATTAAGTATTGTGGATTTATGTTTCAGAAATAAATTACTAACTCTCCAAAAACGCCATGTCAGCTTTGCTGCAAAGTTGTATTATGTGACGTTCAGCTTAGAGAATTTCTCTGTAGTCTAAGCTATACGTAAGGTTATTGTTTAAACTGGAGACTCGCAACTCCACTCACTAGTTCTTATCCTCCTGCTACTGACCTGTTCGACTGGAGTCTCTGATTGTTGTCTAAAGCTCTCGAGCTCCGAGCTACAGATCCTCAGTTTCTGTTCTCCACTCCTTCAGCTCCTCTCTCCAAGTGGGTTATGCCAACTAGTGACAAAACTAACCCTATCCTCTGATTTCTGCCTTTCTCAGTCATAAATAAAGTTAAATATCATTATTATTTAATATTGTGCCCTGCGATGGACCGACGACCTGCTCAGGGTGTAAAAAAAACAAGCATGTGATTGGAACAAAATTAAAGTAAGCCAATGTCTTAGGTGGGCTGGGTTTTTTTTTTTCAGCCTATTTACCTTTAAGTATGCTCCAAAATGCCAGAGGGCATTGAAAACACATTTTTGGTGATAGTATTGACTACCAGACTTTAGTTATGCTAACATTTACATTTTGTGTAAATGCTGCTCATTTCAAATTGGACTCATCCACATGAAAAGAGTTAAGGCAGATGATACCATGGTGGAGAACATTTAACCTCAGCAATTAAACAGAAATTTTTAATGATACAAATTTTACAAACCTAGACGGCAGGAAACGTTTACATCTGTGACCACATTAAGGGACAAATTAGGCACCTACATTTAAAGAATACCTGTAATAATTCATTAAGATCTGCTGGAAGTCTTTTTTCTTTGACTTTGGTTTAAACTTTAATCTTAATTATTAACTAAAACGTTGAACCTCCAGTGATGGAGCAGTAAGACAGTGCTGTATAAAAGCTGTTTTGAATTATACAGAAAAAGTTTTGAGTTTTCCGAGGAATGGGAATCCTCATGCCGATGAAACTACCTGCATTGAGTTTTCATTGTATTGTATAAGCCGTTTCTCAATAACAGCATGCTCTCTTTTTCTTGCAGCTCTTTGGAAGTGTGCTATTTTACTTGTGTGTTGAGTATATTTTATTTTGTGCCAATTCTTTTATGGATTGTTTAATGTAACAAATGAGTTAACTCTGTTTTAACTAGTTTTATCAATAGCATAATATTCAGGACTAATCCATCGGTTATTGTTTGTTTTTTTGCTCCGTCTCATTATGTATGACATGGTTTGATGAATACTGCATGGAACAAAAGGTTAGACAGAACTTTGTTTTATAACAAATATTTGTATTAAAACTTTTAAACAGAATGTAACATCATTTAATATGTTCCCTGTAAATTTTGGGACGGAAAAGAATGGGGCTATGAAATTAATCCAAAACCATGTTAACTTATAGGAAACAACAGACTCAGGGTATAAGAACATATAAAACTTTAGGCATACATATTTAACTGTTCTTTTGCTTCATCCAAAAAGACATGATGTTATCTGTTTTTACACATTAATTTTATTTTAAATGCACTGTATTATATCATGATAAAGGAAAAGTATAGATATAATAAGTTATTTGCATTCTATTTGTTATGGTGATGTAGAAACAAGGTTTTTTTTGTATTTTTCAAGTGAAAGAAGAAACTATCACCAATAAGATGATCGAAAAATCTGACACGTCACCCAAACCTGAGATTTTAAACACACTTGTGAAAGATGACAAGTCTGAAATCACAGAGAAGAGTGACAACAAAAAAATGGACAATATGGGCAAAATGCCAGGGGCAGAAAAACAGGACTCTAAAACTGAGAAGAATGGAAAAGTTGAGAACATGAAAAATGCTGAAGAGACAAAAAAGGATGTAAAGGAGGAGAGAAAAAATGGAAGTGAAAAAGTAGATAAAACAGTCAAGAATGAGAAAAATGTGCAGGCTGCCAAAGAGACTACCAAACCCACGCCAGCCAATGGAACTAAGGATTTGATCAAACCCACGCCAGCCAATGGAACTAAGGATTTGATCAGTTCGGATAAATTCAAAGTATGTCTATAAAAAAGTGTATATATTTTTTTTTATAATCATAAATTTGTTTTGTTAATGTTTAATAAAAAATATCAATTCTGTTTGTACACAGGCAGCTAAGGAAACTGTAGCAAAACCAAATTCACATTCCATTGCTGACAATTCTGGTACCCCCAACTTCAGAAAAGGCCCTGCGGCAAAGAAAACATCTCCTAACGGTAACAAAAAGCCTCCTGGCATCACCTCTACTCATGAAGCAAAGGTGAGGATAAACGGAGACAGTCCAAAAATGCTTCTTAACTAGAATTATTTTTCAGAAGTTATGTTCATTGTAGCTAGACTTTAGTTTATTATAAAATGTTATTTCATAGCTTCATAATGCTAAATGATTCAAGTTCATATATTGTTTTTAATTCAGACCTCTGAGAACAGTACTCCTCCCCAGCGAAAGCCTCCAGTTCCTAAGTTTAATGCAGTATCAGCTCCAAAAGGCTCTTCTGGCACCAAGATCAATAGCTCCTCAGGTAGGATGCAGCAAAAAGAAATAAATAAAAACAGGTTTATTCAGGAACAAAGTCAAAAAGCTAGCAAGCTTCATGTTGAATTTTACTGACATGTTTGAAAATATTTGGCGTTATGGCTTTGTTCTACATTTCCGGTCCTTCATGAAAAGCCAAGACAGTGAAACCAACACCCTCTGGGGCAACCATCTCATTTTAACATTAAGAGAGCTGCACAAAATCCTGCATAGAACAGAGCATGCAAAAATTATAACAGAATGACATCGTTTAAGAGAGCACTTCAACTTAAAGCAGGTTACAAAGTTAGGGAGGTTAAGATGGGTTGCAAAGCGGCATACTGAGAAAGCATCAAAGCAAGCAGAGAAGCTGTTTAAGCACCGCTAGCATTCTAGGGCACTATAAAAGAATAGGGCATTGAGTTACCACCCCCATTCCGCACCGTTACTACTAATAAAACAGATCTCTGGGAGCCCTCAAAGTTTATGGGCCCTTAGAATCATCCCCAACACATTCAGTGGCAGCCATGGCTCTATGACAAACAAAACTAGTTGTACAAAGTAATTATTGTATTTTATAGTATTACTTATTATAGTCTTATATTTGTTTTATTATTTCACTTCATTCAAACCCCAGTAAGGAAGACCTCTGCCAGTGCACCAAACACACCATCCAATAATGGGACTCCAGCTCCTAGGGCTTCCCGCATCACTAAACCTCCAGTACCAAAGCAAGTACCCCTGCCAAAGAAACCCCCAGTGCCCCGAGCACCACGCAATGCGAGAATCCCCAACACACCATTGCCTGATCTAAAGAATGTGTCTTCCAAAATCGGCTCAACAAACAACATGAAGTACCAGCCTGGTGGAGGAAAGGTACAGCAGTCTAGAGAAAGGAATATTTTATATACAACATAAAACAAACCTTTTCAATAACCTCTGTTTCTGTTTTTATAGGTTCAGATAGTGCACAAAAAAATGGATTTCAGCCATGTTACCTCCCGCTGTGGCTCCAAGGACAACATCAAGCATGTCCCTGGTGGGGGAAATGTAAGTTTGCATATCCATAGTCCATATTCTGTAAACAATCTCTTGTTCTTCTCTAAATCTAGATAGAATCAAATTATAATAAGGTGATCATTTGATCAATTAATTAATAACACACTAAACTGGTAATAATACATTATTAAATGTTAAATTGGGTCCCTGGTGAGAGCTGGTGCTGTAAAGACACCAACCCTAACAAAAAATGTTAATGTTTAACTCAAGCCTGAAAAAATCGGAAGGTTTACATTAACTGTAAAGTTAGAAAGATATGAAAGAAAACTCAGACAAATAGAAAGAATATTTTTCCTTGCGCTAATATTTGCCAGTATTATAACATTCAGATGCTATTGACAAGAGACATGAATTCATTTCTAATCAATAGGTGCAGATTCAAAATAAAAAAGTTGATTTAAGCAATGTGACCTCAAAATGCGGCTCCAAGGACAACATTCATCACAAGCCAAGTAAGAGATCATTTTTTGGATTGATGATCATTCTGGATGAATACTATTGTTTCCTAACTACTGGTCCATAATAGGTGGTAATGTAAAGAATGAGTCTCCGAGGAGCAAGTCCAAAACAGGATCAATGGAGAATGTGAGCAAAGATGATATACCAGCAGGTCACCATGCTGAGGTACTGAAAATCAGAAATGTAATGATAAGTAATGATTTACTCTTATTCTGTTATTTTAAAGAATGTAACCTTTTAAAGATTCATGTGTAAAAGTGGACCCGCAGAATTTTTAAGAAATTCTGATTTTTAAAAAAATGTCATTAATTAGACTCGTTTCTAGTTTCAGGAAGGGGTTCAACAGAAGTCTGATGGAAACCCTCCCGCTTCTGCAAATTCATCTATTCAGCCCAATAGAGGGATAGAGGAGAAGGGGCTAAATCAGTGTTCTCCTGTACCCCCACCTGCAACCTCGGAAGTAAAGGGGCTCTGGAATTCAAGTCAAGACAAACACAGCCATGCCATAAGTAAGTACAGTGTATATTGTTATTACAGTGAACTGCTTCAAATTTCCATTTCAGACTAACAAACTTACTCGGCTCCTTTTTTCCCCAGACTGAATCTGACAAGCTGAGCTTTCAAGCGAGCTTAAGAACAACTTTGGCACCAGTATCATCTCCTGGTCCCTTCTTAAGTGGCAGACACCTTTCACCCCCAGTGTATCAGTGTTTCTCTGAGGTCCAGTCTTCTTCGTCTCAGCCTAGCCTGTCGCACATAGTAGCTAGGAAATGGGCTTGAAACCAGCACACTAGCGAGACCTTTTAACATATTGGCTTCATACCACTATTCTGTCAAAATATTATCAGCTTATTTTCTTTTCTGTAATAATCTTTTAATTACTCGAATTAATCTCAAGATCTTAAGTTAGGACTTTAGATTGGCAGAAGAATCAACTTTGTACTGCTAACTATATAAAAATGTTTACTTAGTCGTCCTTCCAGTTTCCGGAGTGAAGTATTAACATGAAACAGGGAAATAATAGGACAAAACAAGAATACAAAACCAGTACTTCCTCTGCTGAGGTTACAGAACTACCGGGTTTTTTTTGTTGCTTAAAATTGTTTTTTGTTTGGGGGGAAAAAACTGTTACGGACATTCCGTTTAATAGATTTAATCTGAGAAAATAGGTACATAGAATTTAACTGCAAAATCTGACCAAGAATTCTTGTGAAGAATCCCTTCCTAACCCTGCCCAACATCTATTGTACACAGTGAATTTTACAAGGTTGGTCTGGAATGAGACATAGAATTATAGAGACATTTAGCAAAAAAGATGCAAGAAACACTGTATATTAGACAACAGCGCCTCGGTCCCATTTAAAGTAGGCATGTTGGGACCTTACACAGTTCTCTTAACCAATGAAGTACATTAAGGGAACACTATTCAATATTAACTACATGTTCATTACTGCTCACATGATCTTAATCTTGCTGCGACTTTACCAAATCGGATTTACCTTCCATTAAGATGACTGGGCCATAGTCGTAGCTCTGCAAATCATCTTTGGTTATGACCTGCTTTAAAAAAAATCTGCAAACGCTTTGCAACTGTAGCATGATGTTCTACAATATCTGCTCTGGTATCAAAACAACTTTTGCTACAATATGTTTTATGCACCAAAATCTCAGACAGACTAGCGCTTCAAACAGGCAGATACCATCCTTCTGGGCTGCAAAGTTACGTCAAGGTTTCTCAGTAAATTGAGAATGGCTGGATACTTTCCCAGCAGACCTTGTGGAAGACAAAGACATTTACAAGTAAACTCTTATATTAAGTTAAATCTATATAGAATTAGAATGAACAGAATGAACAAAATAGTGGCTGGAGGTGGCAAAGATCATGCTATTATCAGCCATTATACTTGTATCATCCTATTGGTGACAATATTTTCCCGTGTCCTCCACACTTTATCAATGTCCATCCAGAAAGGGGCCTGGTTATCTAGCAGGAATTGATATTCCCTTGACAAAAATGTAAGCAGGGGGTGAGACTTTCTATTCCAGCAATATTAATTTATCAGTTAATAAATATTAAGTATTAATAATATTTTTACTTATGAGAAAAAGTTCTGAATAAGGGTGTCTGCCTTTAATTAATGTAGCTCAAAGTTCTCCGCAATTCCATCTTTAGCTCCATCTCACTTAGGGCATGATCAAAAGTTGCAAAATATAACCTGTGATTAAAAAATGGCCTTTCTTTAAAATGTCTAGTAGGATTTAGCAGGAAAGTGTGTAAACATCTATAATCCATCAGAAATAAAACATGGCAGGTAGACTTGATTTCCAGTCTTTTAACAGAAAAATTATTGAATGTTTATATGCACAAGCTTGTGAATATAATTAGCTACACCGATATTCTGTTTTATGTCTACATGCCTTTGTGCACAGTGTGAAGTGTATGTGAACAGTGTGTGAACAGTGTGCAATGGTCACATGTATTCATACCTAGTCATACTATATGATCACCCTATACGATAGGATGCTTAATGTCTATTAACAGATATAATACAAAAACCGCACCTCAATAGCACATGCAAACAATATCACTGACTGGTTTAAGGACAATGGAAGTTGTTATGATTGGTGCACTAGTACTCGTGTACTATAAAGGTATTCTCAAAGCTGAAAACATTTCTATGTTGTTTAGGTGACCAGCTCAAGAAAAGGTTATACTGAAAGGTTGAAGACGGCAGAACTGTATGCTATATTTAGTAAATATACCGTATTTTCCGGACTATAGGGTGCACTTAAAAACAATGCAAATTTTCTCAAAATCGACAGTGCGCCTTATGTATTCATTCTGGTTGTGCTTACTTCAATCGATTTTATGTGGTACAAGGTGCTCAAAAATTTGTCAAAATGTTTTAGTACGACTTTTGTGAACGCAGACAAACAAGGCTAAACGCAGCAGTCACTCAATCACGCTTTGCAGACATTCTGCTCGACACTGAGCTAGGGGTGTTCTCTCTCTCAAGATTAACTCCAAGATTAGTCCTGGTTCAGTCCTGGTTCTTCTCCTTTCGGCTGTCTGTTCACATTAGGGGTCGCTACAGCGGATCACTCTTCTCCACACTACTCTGTCCTCTACATCTGCCTCTTTCACCCCAACTACCTGCATATCTTCCTTCACCACATCCATAAACCTCCTCCTCCTTGGCCTTCCTCTTTTCCTCCTGCCCGGCACCTCCATCCTCAGCATTCTTCTATCTACATACTGCATGTCCCTCCTCTGCACATGTACAAAAACCACTGCTTAATGCGCTTCATAATCCGGTGCATAGGTATATGAAAATATACCTGTTGAATGATATAGCACCTTATACGGTCTGCCTTATAGTCGGGAAAATACGGTATATATATTTACTTGACTTGATATTATCAATCCATTTTTAATGACATGCTTAAATGTAAAAAAAAAATCATCTTCATTTGCTGTGAATTGATCATTTATCTCAAACATCAGATTAATCATTAAACTGGTCTGTCCATTACATTATACTTTGAAAGCCCAAATCTCTCCAAATGTTTCAAATATATAGTTTTAACCAGCTCAACAAAAGCTGAGCACAAGTACCAAAACAACATACCTTTCATTTGCTGCTTGAAACACTAACATATCCTCCAGATCACCTTTTGTTTGAGGTCAGTTGAATTGATGACGCGCTGCGAATTGAATCCTGACAGCACAACAAACGGAACAAAGCACAATAACAAACATTGCTTTAGATGGTCTTCGAACCTGAACTAGAATAGGCTCTAGCAGACCCCCATGACCCCGAATTAGGAAATAATTCTGTCAGAATGAATGTCTGAGGCTGAGACTAAAGCACTTTGGACTAACAAAATTCTTTTATTTTAGTCATTTATTGCTTTGTGTTCCATGATTTAAATTATTGCGTTTATTTTTTGAGGGGATTAACTGCAAGCTAATTTTACTGTTGCAACTTGACACATACAGCAGAAATGAGAAAAGTCCACAGATTACTGACTGTTTAGCAAAATATTTTTTGTGTGGCACAAAGCAATAATATATGCATTTGATCCCAATTTGGAATGCAAAATCGTTCACTGTGTAATTTAAAAAAATATCAAATAACTAACCTGCATGCTGAAGGTTACATTACATTCCTCTTTTCAATTTCCTTTCACTAATAAGGATATAAGTAGGACTCATGACAGGCAGATGTGTCCTTGAATGTCCTTTAGGAAACCGAAGGAGACTGGTTGCCATCACTTGAGGCTCCTAATCTGTAGATTTTAAAGGCATTCGTCCATCAGTGTTGTGTGTGATATTAAACTATAGTCTTACAGTGGTTTAAGTATTAAACAGCAGATGTGTATGGGCGTAGTGTGTTTACTCACTATTTAACTGTCAAATTAGAACGGATTTCTTATTTATTCGTATTCTTGATTTCTGCTGTTTTGCCTATTTAAATGTGTGTTCTTTGTTGTGGTTTGTTACTATTGATGTGAATGTTAATCAATAAAAATGGCTTCCCAAAATTGTCCAGTTAATCATGTAGATAATTTGGTATAAGAAACAGATCTAAAGAAACTAATGTTTATTGCCGATAATCCCACCACAGATATCATGTTTTGCTTTAGAAAGTTTTTTTCATTTTCTTCTTCCCCCTTCGGCTGCTCTTGTTAGGGGTCGACACAGCGGATTGCTCTTCTCCACACTACCCTGTCCTCTACCATCTGCCTCTTTCACCCAAACTACCTGCATATCTTCACTCATCACATCCTTAAACCTCCTCTTTGGTCTTTCTCTTTTCCTCCTTCCCGGCAGCTCCATCCTCATCATTCTTCTATTTTTCAACTGCATGTCCCTCATCTGAACATGTCCAAACCATCTCATCCTAGTGTCCCTCACCTTGTTTCCAAAACATCTTACATGCACAGTCACCTCTATTTGTTTATGAAGTATTAACAATTGAACATTTTGAACTAGATTAGTGGACTTAAAAGATGAGTAACAGTTTCTTAAATTGGGCAAGGTTCGAAGGGAAAATGTCAAATTACAGCCATGCATTTTTTTTTAAAGATCACTAAATACAGTGAAAGCTTCTACAGGCCACCATATATAACTGGTGCATTTACTAAATAAATCCCGACATTTTATTCTTAGGCTTATTGTTGACAGTAACATGGCCAATTATTTATTGGAACAGCTCAAGCTCTTTGTCCTGTAAATCCCAAAGCTCCTGTATACCCTTCAGGGGTCCCTGGACGTGTGTGGAGCAGACCTTGGAAAACAATTAGATTACATATGTTTTATGATGCTGAAGGAATTGCAGATACATTTTTAAGGGTATTCCATTTTGTTGCTTAAAAGGATGGAAAAAGATGAAAACAAAACATTTACAAATAAACATTCAAGTAGGACAATTACCATTTTTTCTTTATTACAAATGTACAGGGTAGGAGTTTCTCTTATGATTTACTTTTTTTTTTTGCTTAGTTTAATTTCTTTAATTTGTACAAGTAACTTTTAGAAGACATCTCCCAACAGCCATCTCAGAACAGTTATGATGAGTACAGTGCAGGGTGTTGGACTGACTTAAAGAAGAGACTATGCCGAAGTATGTGTGCGTGTGTGTGTGTGCTCGTGCAGACTTTGTACTTATGTGCATTAACTGTATTATGGCATGAGGCTGAATGGGACAAGGCAGACATTAACTAACAGAACTGGCACTAAAGGAGCCCAACATTGTGCTGGATAGATTAGGGTGTAGGTGTGTGGTAGGGCTCCCAATTCCCAACACACACTCCATCTTTTCAGGTGCTAAACTATAGTCACAAAAACAGGGTCAAGTCTCCCAATAACCTTGTGACAAAATGCAAAATTAGTAAATCGATGTAACAATCATAATTTCCTTGTTTCCTTGTGCACTATCCAGAGAATACAACAAGTCTAGAAAGAATAGTTATTTCTAAAGGACAGATGTGCAATGTTAATGATAAATTCTTGAACAATACCCTAATTTCCAAAATGGAAAAAAAAATCTGTCAATTAAACAAAGCAAAAGCAGTAAAATTAAGGCTTATGTTATGGTAAACGAAACAAACTGAAAACTAACACTGAAAGAGTTTTGATGATTCGATTGTGCCTAGACAACAAGAGAAGATGAATCTACTAGCTGTCTGAGCAGTGACACAATCAGTGTGTAGTAATTTACTGTAGATGAAATGTAGATATGGTTCAAAGAAGAACTAAAAAGTTCTGTTGTATAAATCACAAAACAGACATCTGCGATATCCTAATGTGATTAACCGTCTGAAAGACATAACATTAACAGTGCTGAATATACACGTCTTAAAAGCTCCAGTTTACCAACCCTCACAATATTTCTTAGCTAAAATAACTAGTTGTTGGACTATGAGTCACAGCGCGTGAGAATTCAGCAGACGGTTAGACCCTGACTGCCGAGTAGTGTCACATCTACGCTGGTTTTATGACTCTGAAATCAACAAGGGGAGCGCTTTATACAGCACAGCTGTCTTCATTACTGGAACCTGCTCAAGTGCCTGGACAGTGAAATCTGATGGTCTCCTTCCATCAGCAGTCACATCTGTATAGCTTATAGAACATTGTTACATTAACAGTACACATGCTCTCCAGTTAAGAAAGAAAAAAAATATATAAACAAAGTATACTGACACTGATCTCTCCATAGAAGGGAAAAAAAACATCTGGTCCAAAAAATGAGTTCACATTAAAATTTTCAAAATGGCTATGCTAAAGTAAAGAAGCCAAATTGTTACACTAGAAGTATAATGGAAGAACTGGAGAGGAACTGTTCTACCAGAATAAAGCTCTATATTCCTAAATTTGCAATTTCTAGAACACAATCCTCAAACGGATGTAATGTAAAGTGTGAGATCTATCAGTAATAGAGCAAGAACTAACCTTATTTTCAGGCACTGACAAAGTCAATTAACTCGGCCATAACAACTGTAATGTCCTCATTACCATCGCTATTTCCTTTGGTTAGGGTGAATGCACGCTTCTAAAGTTCTACACAAACATGATGAGTTCCTGGAATACAGGTGAGTTTGTAAGATCATGAGGATCCCATACACTGAGTAAAAGCAGAGTGTTTCATGTACAAAGCTCACCTTTCTCAACTGAGTGATTTACAACAAAATAATAACAATAATAATACATGTTTAACAAAAATCAGAACAAAAAATTATAATCATAATGTTAATTTAAAAAAACCATAATTCCAGTGTAAGTGTTTATAAGTCTGTGTCTTTGTCCCGAGAGGTAAAGGCCAATGGAGTAGGCTATAAAAATCTTAAAGAAAATAAAAATGTTTGTTTGTTTGTTTTCGGGTTGTGTGCTCCTATTAATGTCCATATGTGTCTTCAGTATATAATTATATGAGTCAGACAAAGAGTGTGAGAGAGGCGAGAGAGATGAAAAGTGCATGTAAAAAGACAAAGTGAGATGACTTGAGATGCTCCAGTAAAGGTTCTCCCATAAACGTTTCTCTTTCTGCGTTGGTGGTTTAACCTGCATGTATTTTTCATTTAGCTCCATTCGTATTCTTTTATTTCTTTCCCCGTTTTTATCATATCTGAAATGTCATCAATCCCTACGTTCTCTTTTATTTTCCATTACTCATTTCAGCTTCATCTTCAACAATCCACAGATGTTTTCTCCAGCACCAGTGTGTCCTGTTTTCTGTAGTGCTTGCCCATACCCTGATCCGGGTCACTGCTTCTTCTCGCGAGTGGTGATGGTGACGAGCTGCTTAGCGGCCTTGGCTATGTCATAGGCACACTGGATGACCTGCTGAGTGAGAAGCTGGTAATCGACAGCGCTGGCTGATGGCTCAGAGGGCGCGGCCTTGCGACATTCCACCTGCAGACGTGAGGCGCTGGACGCAAGCAGCTTGAGAGAAGCACGCACTGCATCCAGAGCTGGCCTCTGAAGACACACAGCATAAACAATGCAGTCAGAATCTGAAACTTGTTAAACAGAATGGTTGACAGAGGATGTTTACTGACTTTTGGAAAGAGAGAGGCCATCTCTGTCACAGCCGAGTGGATCTTCTCTGAGCACGGCACAAAACTAAAACCAGATTCAGAGACAAATTTAAATGTAAAACAATTACATAGCACACAGGGAAACAATGTGGTCAGTGGAGTATACAGACATCTCACATATAGTAGTAAGTGAGTTAGGAACAGAATACATTATATAAATGTATATTATATAAATGTAACTTATTAGCAGGAAAATTAAATAGTGTTAAATGTCAAATGGCTTAAATTCTCCCAATATTTAATATAGGTTAAATGAATGAACTGTAAATAACAATCAATTATAAAACATCATTTAATGCCTTGCCACTGACATGGGCAGTCGCTTTCTTACTGACTATAAGTTTCAAGTTACATAAAGTGTTGTCTTTCACTGACCTCACTGAGGGACCTTTCTGGGACCACCCACCACCGTCTCAGTCTTCCTTGTTTCATGTCCATTCCATCATATCATAAAAGGCAGATTGCCCAAAAAATATGCCATATGCATCGGGCATTGAGCCATTCATTGTGGGCGTACTGTCTGGGGCTGATACTACCAGTACTTCAGCTACTCATGGTGTAATATATGAATGCTCCCACCTGTCATGCTTAAACTCCTGTGCTGCTCTTAGCAATTCCTGAATGTTCTTGGTGACCTGTTCCGTCTTCAGAATGACATCCTCTGTACAGGGAAGCGTGGGATCTGGTTCCCCCGCATCTCCACTATCTTCCACCTCCACTCTGCTCTCCTCTTCACTGCTGCGGCCCATGCTGTGCCAACACGCGCACACAAAATCCACTCACTATTTGCTGATACCAATCATTGGAAAGATTATAAAACAACATGGTGTGAAAAGAGAACAAATCTAAAAGTGGCTCCTCTTACCCTGCAGCAGTGTCATATGTTTGAGTGTTGTCGTAGTCACTGTCAGTCCCACTACCGTGCTTCTCTAATTTAGGGGACTAAAGCAAACACAAAAGAACATGAGCAGGACATTATTTTTAAGTTTAGTCCAAGTCTTGGAAAATTCTATTTAATTCAATTTCATTTGTAAAGTTCTTTTTACAATAGTCATTGCCTCATAGCAGAGAATGAATGATGAGTTTGTCCTCGATAAGTAAGCCGGGGGTGACGGTAGCAAGGAAAAATTCCCTATGGCCTAACTGTTTGAATTCATAACTAAGATTTTGTCCCACTTACCATATAGCGGCCCATTTCCATAGAGGCGGACATGTGAGGACCTCCAAAAGGGGTTGGACCTGCAGTAGCCCCTTTTCGGACCTAAAATAAAACAAAAAAACAAAACTTAATGATGAAGCTGGGGAAAGCCAAAAAAAGCTCGGAAAAATGAATGAAGACCTCCGCAGAGATTCAAAAAAGGAATTCAAACTGATTAAAATGCTAAGAAAGAGAAAATATTTTTAATAATAAAATTAGAAGAAGAAATACATAGAGATCAAGAAACAAACTCGAAGACGTGAGAATGCTTGCAGAAAAGTCCAACTCAGCTGAAAGTGTTAAATATATAGTCCAGAATAATACTGAACCTCCACCATATTAAGAACAAGACACAACTCACGAGTAAGCAACAAGCATAACCTTATAAAGTCATATTGTATTATCTGTGATGTATAATCTTACATTATATTGTGACAGCCATTTTAAGATATTTTCAGTAGTTTGAAAGTTAAAATTTGGAACACTGATGATATCTGAGGCAGACTCCCGGAGCATTTCCTCTCATCAGCACAGACACATATCTCAGTGTACTACTCATTTTATGCATTGATACAAACTCGTTAATTGCATCCTGTGGTGACAACCTGGTCAGTGAAAGGTTACGGTACAGACAAAGAAAAACAGACGCACACACCCATTTAGACCATTGGTCAGACAATCAGGCACTGATACATTCCATGAACCAATTAAAAGTTCACATGCCCAGCTTGCACAATTAGAAACTAAGCACAAGACAAGCTTATCATAAGACGGCCTCTCTTGGCATATAGACCAGAGCTACAATGGCACCATTGATAAATCCCTATGTAAAATGCAACACACTGTCTTTATTCACAAAAAAAGCAGTTCATGCTCTTGACCATGAACATACAGCTTTTTTCAGTACAAAAAAATCGAGTAATTTCTGATGAAGAAAGTGCAAATTGAGCTGATGTGTGACCATGAGGTGGCAGTAAAGAGCAGTGTGCAGTGTTAATCAGTCATAAACTAAAACATAGGTGAAAGCATGGGCTCTAACCAGACAAAAGCAGCAGGCTACCCAGGAAAAAAAAGGAGATAGGTCAAGGTCAGAATTCAGGGATCAGGCGAGCCACTCACACTTATGCTGGAGCTGAGAGGTTGCAGGTGACTGCTCAGGGAGTCCAGTGCTGGGCCAAGGGCTTTGGGGGCAGCCACTCCAGGCTCATACATCGAGAAGGCCTGTCGGTCCCTCCGAAGAGGAGCTGAGGAGGGTGGAGCCAAGCTTGATTCCCCACTGCCTACTCCTCCTGCCCCTCCTCTGACCCCCGTGGGCCAAAAGGTTGGGTTGCCACCCCCCAGAGCCCCCATAGGCCCAGCCTGACCCCCCTTTAGAGCTACATTCTCCGTCTGCATCCGTGAAATCTATAGGGATGAAGGGGTGGGAAGGGTCAAAAAATAAAAAAAAAATCACACACAAAACTAAGTGGTTCCAACAGAAGGATGTGAGAGTAAAGGCATCATAATGCTGAAAGAACTCTGTCGTAAAGGGAGGTGTTTACATTCAAAGTTCCTAGTAGCCAGACTACTACTGGGTTTAACACACGTGATTGTGGTGGACGTGTGCACAGAGTATGTTAAGTGTTGGGACGGTCTAAATCATCACATATTGTGTGTTTTTTGTGTGTGTAGACAGAGGGAGAGAGAGATAGCAAACCAGTGGCCATCTTTAAGCTAACAAAGCTTTAGAAAACGACAACAACAAAAAACTGCAGTATTGAAAATGTCATATTAACTATTCAATTCTCACTTAACACCAATTACAGGAATTACAACATCCTAATACACTTCTGATCTTCAAAAAAATAATGAAGCATTATATATTGTATATGACAGACACTTCATCAAACAATTAAGCATTAAAATCGTTTCTTAATTAGACTGAAACTATCCCTGACCATACAATGCTGTTTGTTCTCCTATACCTCTTTCTGAAGTCTCCTCAGCTCTTCACTCAAGTTGTTGTTGACCTTCATGAGCTGCTGGACTTTAGCCTCAGAAGAAGCCAGTGCTTTCTTCACCTCTAGATATTCCTGGAGCGTGATGGGTCCATCAGATAGGTCAGAAGAGTCCATGCTCTGAATCAAAGAAAAAAAGACAAAACAAATCATATTATTGTAGTCAACAATCTCTCA
This sequence comes from Pseudolaguvia tuberculata, assembly GCA_026260255.1. Classification (NCBI taxonomy): domain Eukaryota; kingdom Metazoa; phylum Chordata; class Actinopteri; order Siluriformes; family Sisoridae; genus Pseudolaguvia; species Pseudolaguvia tuberculata. The sequence goes on along the minus strand of JAOTRA010000037.1, from coordinate 7,951,687 downwards.
TTTTACTGTAACAAAGAGGATTTCAAAAAATAAATAAACGGAACAACCAACTTTGACATCCACAAACTTTCATAAAAGTATAGTACAGGTCCCGGGTTCAATTCCCGGGTCTGGGGTCTTTCTGTGTGGAGTTTGCATGTTCTCCCCGCGCTTGCGTGGGTTT
>JAOTRA010000037.1:7931847-7945139 GCA_026260255.1 Pseudolaguvia tuberculata | reverse complement strand
TCTTGTTGTATCTCGCCAGTCTTATCCATGATGTTGACTGTCTCGCATACAGTACTGTATTTTAGTGTTGTGTTGGCGATAACTTATTATTTAAGCCCTTATAATGCTGCTTAAAAGCTGTGCAGTTCTTGTACAGTACCCACATACACATATATTCCTAGGGGCAAATACTACTTTGCGGTTTTTCAGCTTTTGCGGAAGGTTCTCGTCCCCATTAACCGTGAAAAAATGGATAAACATGTAACTGATTTAAAAAAAAAAAAAAAAAAAAAAAAGACACGTATTTATGGTTTAATTCCTATCTGAATAAAGACTGGTAACCTGTTTGCCTCCTTCATCTCTCCAGACACTGACATCCATAAATAAAATGGAAAGGAAAAAAAATAAAGGGAAAACATATGAAAAGGGGAATAAGAAGGTAGTGAGATACCTCTGTGTTGGGCACTTAGGGCGCGCTCTGCCTCCACAAGGAGCAGCAAGAAGGAGAAAACGAAGAATGTGTGAGAAAAGACAGGCAAAGTAAGTCCAAAAGATATACACAGATAAATGGCAGAGAGAGAAAGCGAGAGAGAGAGAGCGAGAGATGGCATAAGAGAGAACGAATAGGAAAGTGAGCGATGGATTGAATCCATATAAACACTCTTGTGACCACCAAATACCTTTCTGTAAGCAACAGCAATCTGTAAGGTGATAAACTCTCACTAAAGTCTCACTAATGTAAGCTGACAGTATAGCGCAACCTGCTGGCCAGCACACTCAAATACAATCACTGGCACAATAGCATGATGTCATGTGTTTACTGAGAAAGGGAGGTGGGTAGTAAAGAGATTTAAGTGTGAAAAAGAACAGTTATATGATGTTGACAGATCAGCATACAGCAAATCTAGCTCCAACCTGAGGAATCATGTTGTAGAAAGTTTTAGGACTATTAAGGAGGATTCTGCAACTATGGGAACTTTAACTTTACCATAAGTTACTAAAAAATAGTCGCACAACAACTCTTTTTTACGGTGTATGTATTTTTTCTGGATTCGTGATTTTACAAAGATCTTTTTTTATTTACTTCCTCACTGCAAAGGAGCAGTCTTATCGTTTAATACTTTATTACGCTTACCCAATTCACTTAAAACACATTAATAACTAGTTTGGCTACTTAACTCCCTTCTGACTATGGGACAGCAGTACAATGAACATGGCAAAAGAACAATACATCACGCAGTGCCTTTGAAATCTGTTATACAAGTAAGAATTTGGTTCAATATGTAATAGGTAGTAACAAAACATATCCACACCTGTCTGCCATCTGAGGAATGATATAATGCCCGTTCTTGTGATCTGCAAATAAACAGACAAAATGTTATAAGGCCTTTTTATTTGTTTTACAGACGCAATGTACTTGTTGTATTGCATAAAGGATTCTTCCAACTGCTGTAAATGTGGCATTCTTAACTGTTTTCCACAACAAAAAAACTAACTTTTTGCAAACTTTTTTATAACCTTGGATTTCTTGTGAACATTATAGACTATTCACCGTTTTATAAAGAAAGGGTAAATGTAATAAAATGTGCTACAATGGTACATAAAGCTATGTCTCATGACAGAAAAACATTTTGAACCGTTTCCATACTTTTAAGGTATTTTTTTCAGACCTGGGCAGGAACCCGAAAATGAAAGTTAGTCCCGAGTAAAGCCTATTACCACTCTTGCAAAAACAGCTGGGAGTTTACCTGGACGGCGGCCACACAGATAGAAAGCCAGTCTGTCTGTGAGTTCGTACTGACATTCTACCAGGCGCTCGGCTAACTCCACCTGGCCCGCTTGCCTGTGTTTTAAACACACAATAAGACAGCAAATGCGCATCATTTACTAGTCAAAGTAATAAAACCAGTAAATATGTTTATTCTAATCGATTCTGAGGAGTGTGTACCTGGCATAATCCATAGGTGTGCGCCCATTGATGTCGGGGGCACCAGGGTCAGCTCCGTACACGACAAGCAGCTCAGCTTGCAGGACCTGACCTGCTTTAGCAGCCACATGCAGAGGAGTGGTGCCTTTTTCCTGCAATCAGCGTGAGGAAAGGAGAGCGAACATGAGCTTACAGCTACTGCACCCCAGGCTACTGAACGGTCATTCATGTACATGCAGAGTATGCTACAAATGCTAAGCTGAAGTGTAGTGGGAATTCCATAGAACTGTTTGTTTGCCTTTAGAAAGCTGTATAAACATTAAATATGTTGTAGATGACACCATGTTTGATCACGCATTACTTAATGCACAGAACTTAAGGATCAAGGTGAATACTCTAATTACTCACAAACAAATATATGCGCTAAATATTCCAATAATACATAAGCAAACAGAACATCATAAATACGTAAATTTTGATGCAAAATCGTGGATCTTTAGACGAAAACATGTTTACATAAAATACAGACAAGTTTAAGCAAGCCAGATGTAACACATGTGTAGAAATAAGTGTTTTGGTCTCATTTAACTGCCCATCTTCTATTTTAATGAATCTTTAAGCTCTCGTTAACCCACATGCTACAAGTATTAACACTTACAGGATGAAAGAAGTTTGCCTGAGCTCCAAGGGACAGCAACCGCAGACATGTCTCCAGACTTCCTGTCCGCACACTTGAATGTAATTGCTGTAAGCAGAAAACAAAAGTTATTCTGTGAATCTTCTCATGAGAGCTACTCAACACAAACAGCTTGTGTTATTTTCAAGCAGGACCTCATTAAGAGAATTAAGTGGCCTCCCGTAGCGGCTGTCTGTTAATTCCTCATTTGGGGGTAGAGAGCAGAAGGAAGACAGGCTTTGCCTCTCATCAGGTTATGTTGACCTTTCAGCATTTCCTCACCTTGCTGAGATCCTTGCTGGTGACCCCATCATCGTCACGGCACGGCAGTTTGTGGACAAAGGCTAGCATCTGATACTTGGCGCGAATGAACTCTGATTTGGTGGGGCTATAAAAGAAAATCAATGATTCAATTGACTCATACATAATCTAAATAAAACACAATAATGGACAGTAAATCTAATTAAAGATAAACAAAAGTTTTCACATTAACCTGACTGTAAATAAAATATTTAAATCTGTACTAATGTATTTAAATTAATGTTTATTTATTAAGGGCGGCACGGAGGCATAGTGGATAACACAGTCTTTCTGTTTGAATGTTTTCCTTGTGCGGGTTTCCTCCAAGTACTCCAGTTTTCTCACAGCCCAAAAACATGTAGATTAGGTTGATTGGTGATTCTGAATTGCCCATAGGAGAGTGTGTGTGTGTGTGTGTGTGTGTGTGCGGCCCCGAGATGGTGTCTTGTCCAGGGTGTACCCCTGCCTCTCGTCCTATGTGGGCTGGGATAGGCTCCAGCCGACCCCGTGACCCAGAAGTAGGGAATTAATGTTAATTTGTTTCTTTGAATATCCCATCTAAGAAAGCTGAGGTTATGCTGAAAGAACTTATGAGCTAATGAAAAATTCTCATGTAAGGTCTAAGAATGTCTCCATGATACAAATAATGTAAAGTGCTATTGTAGACAGAAACAAAAACAAGTTATAAAAAATGTTAAGGATCTTTATATCTATCTTACTGGACTTTATCTTGTGGGTTAGGTTTCCTGCGACCACTCTGAACCTGTGCAGGGTCCAATAGTGAATGCTCCCAAATTGAGTTAGCACCATTACTAGCTAGTGTCTGCACCATCTGAAATAGAACACATGCAAATCTTATAGCGTGGCTGCATTCACAGAGCCTTGTCCAAGTGCTGCAGAAAGCTTGGTGTCTGTGCAGACCTGCAGTAAAGAAGGTGGCCAACCGCTGTGGCGCAAATGCTTGACGATGGAGATGTGGCGTCCGAGGCTGCGGTGTACAGAGCAGCACTCATCACAGATCAGCACCCCTCTGTTTATACTGCTCCAACCTGGATCTGCCAAGGCAGGGAAAAATAAAATAATAAGCAAATCTTTTCTTTAAAATGTTCATATCGTAATATAGTTTTAGGTGTGGTTGGTCGAACAGTATTTGGTCTGCTAGCAGGATTCAAAGGCACCTGCTGCACTGTTTCTCTTCCAGATTTGGCTAAATGTTATTTTTTAAACACTTGATAGCATAATGTGCATCTCTAGGATCAATGCTTTGCTTATGTTTGTCAAGGGTGTGAGTCATTTACTTTCAATTTAATTTTTGTTCATTTTCTCCAGCTACAGTCTTGTTTTTGTGTTGCCTACTGCAATGTATCTTTAATATCACAATAAAAGAAGTGAGGCAGAGGTTTTTCCTCAGATGATCAAAAAAAAAAAAAAACCTCTACAATCTTGAGAATGTTAAATAAAATGAGAGGTTGTAGCCTTTCTGAAATGCGCATGTAGCTGTTTACAAACACACAGAGCTAAAAATAATGCAAGAACACAAAAAACAGAAGCAGAAATAAGCTGTAAACAAATGTAAAGTCTAGCCTAAAGCCCTGTCACGCAAAGCAAAAATTATGCACACAGACACGCGCGCGCACACACACGGACAAAAGAACAGCACACATTCACTACCCCCCCCCACACACACACAGTTCGCCTCCAATACACTTTAGCTGCAGTTTCTCACAAATAGTTATACTCACCCACACAATTCTGCATCCAAGGCTTTCAGACATGTGCCTGCAATTATTCCTGTCCAATTTGTCTCATAAAACAAAGTGACAGGATGCTTTGCAGCCCTCCTTCAATATCAGCACCAGAGCATATCCGCCCTGCTTGATGCACTCAATCCCACTTCACAACACAATATTATCTACATTCCTCTGGCATATCACACATGACAATTACACACTGCTCAACTGTATCAAGAGGAACTGCAGTATTGCAGGCAGAAACAGTTCAGAAACAGAGCCACCCTGCACTTACAGTACATACTAACTTACTAACATAGGACAAAGCATACAGCGCTGACAACTGAGGGCAGGAAACGACACCACACAGCCAGAGGACTGCAGGTAGTAATACAAAGGCTATAAATCAGCAGACATTACAGGGCAGGAGAGAGCTGGGAGGAGAGATAGAAAGCGCAAAGACACAAACAGAGAGCAGCTGTGTGTAGAGCAGCTGCCAAAATGCCCCCACTTCTCCTATGGGGCAGATGGAAGTCACAGAAGCAAAGCCAATGCTGCAGGATCACATGAACTGTGGACAAACTAAATAAGAAAGAATGGAACAGGATGAGGTGTGTTTGTGTATTCAAACAATCCCCAATGCAGCAATAAGGCATAAAACAACACAATTGACAATTAGATTTCACTTTTATTTATCTAATATATCAAACGTATTCATTTATTCCCATTTGATTACTCAGTTAATTAATAGCATGGCAGAGTCAGCTAAGAAACCAACAGTTTTTGTCAGAGGCAGTGTAGAAAAGAAAGAGGTAGTTTGATTGAACACAATCCCGAACGCTAATTGATACCAGATGAGTTTACACTCCGTGGTGCAAGCTAAAATCTATTAGTTTCTCAGTCTTATATGTAGATTTTATTTACTTTGCTATGTATAGGCTGTTCAATAGAGCATTACTGGTCCACTATTTAGAACCTTAGGAGATATAATTTGCTCTGTTGTGAAGACTCAGTGGCAGGTATTTGGATGCTGATCAAGCGTTGGGCTTTCTGACATTTTGCATTGATTTGTTCTAACACACTACAGAGCCACCGTACACACTGTGATGGAACTTGCTTAAGATATGCTTAATAATGCACTGGTAGAAGTTGGTCAGGATATTTCTCAGGAAGTAAAGGTACTGTTGTGAGGTATTCAGATACACAAAGACAAATCCTTAAATATATGGACACGAGAGAACGCATAGTTAGCATGTCATGCCTTTTCACAAATTTACAAAAAATCTTGTAAACAAGGATAAACAAGCCATAATAAATAAATCTCTCTAAATAATTAAAGGAATTTATAGATTCCATGCCAGGCAGTGATTGCACCTATTAGAAAAAACACATTGCCTAAACAGGAGTGCGTTAAAATTTCCAAAAATAGAACTGAAATTAAATGTTTCTGTTTTACTTTACATGAATGACTGTAGTCACTGTGTAAAGAACATCGGTCCAATTATTCAAATAACGAAGCTTAAAAACTTTACAGCCTTACAAGTCTCTCGTGTATTATGTACATTAGGGCTACATGATTAAAGACATTTTAGTGTGTTATACAAATGATATAATTTGTGGGGAAAAAAATGCTACATACAAACCAAATTAAACAAATCTAGGATAACATCCATGCTCCTTGACCTGGTTGGTGGACTGTTTCTAAAAATGGTTTCTACATTCACTGGTTCACTTAGTCTACAATTTCATGTATATAATGCTGCACTAAACGTAACCAACTGCCGTGCATCTGGGGTAAATGAGCCAAAAATAACATTGGCAAAAGTGCTGTATTAGCCACAGTATTTACATGATTGGTAACAAATGGGGGAACCATGAGCAAATGTTCAATGATGTTTTAATTCATCATTGTAAATATATTACTATATGTATAGATATAGTTACAGTGAAAGAAATATTAATCCCCTGAGGATTTTGTATATCTGCAACGGAGTAGGTTTATTCCAACAGTGAGAGACAGAATAACAAAACAGACATCCAGAAACAAGACAAAAAAATCCAAATTAAAATATTTTAAAAATATGTAAATTGATTTGTATACAAAAAGGTACTGGTTATATTATATTAAGTATAAAAAGTTAAAGTGCTTATTCTTGAGCAACTCCTTTGTTTATTTGGCTTTAGATATTTGGGTTCGTGGCATGCTGGAATACCCATTTTTCGATACACTAAGGATGTTCTCACCCAAGATTTGGTGGTACATGTCCCTGGTCATCATTTTTTTTGATGCTGGAATCTTTTTTCCTATTTCCTTAGCAGCAAAACAATGACCAAAGCATAATACTCCCACCTCAGTTTTTGACTGTGGGGGTGGTGTTCTTGTGGTCATAAGCATTCCTCCTTCTCCAAACACAGAGTTGCGTTAATGTCAAAGGACTTGATTTTAGTCTCATCTGACCAAAACCCTTTCAACCAGCTCTCCTCTGAATCAATCAAATGCACACTTCAGGCAGTCCTGTACAATGTCAGTCCTTCACAGCACTGTGTTGCCAATTGTTTTCCTGGTGACTATGGTTTCAGCTGCTTTGAGATCATTCACAATCCTCCCATGTAGTTCTGGGATGATTCCTCAATGTTTTCATGAGAATTGAAACCGCACAAGGTGAGATCTTGCAGACTACGGAAAATTGACAGTTATTTTGTGTTTCTTCCATATGATTCCATTACTTTTTGACTATTGTCTCATAGCCCATTCCACCCTTGTTTACAATCTTGTACCTGACCATCATTGAACAGCTTTTTAGTCTTGAGCATGGAGAAGAGTTTGGAATCGGATTTATCCAATTAATTTATTACCTTTGTTGACAGGCGTGTTTTATACTCTTAATGAGCTGAGATCAGGACACTTCGTTTTAACAGCAGTTGGTTGTTGTTTTTTTTGTTTTAGTCAGACATTTTAGTCATCTGCTTTTCCAGTCATCAATTTTAGTAATCTGTTTTGTTTCAGTCTAGTTGTAGGCAACTAACTAGCATAAAATTTTAGTTGACCAAAGCTACTATATAAAATATATGTTTGGTTTAAATTATGAACCAAATACGTTAGAATATGAAAGACCAAAGATACAGCGCATTTATGACATTCTTTATTCTATAACTACAGCCATCATTGAAATAGAAACAGGGAACAAATTAAGTTAATCTTTTTCTTGTCTCTCTCCCCTTTGTGATTCTAAGTCTGTCTCTGCTACATTTCTTCTCCTTTCACTCACATGATAAAACTTCTTCCTTTTGTCACATGATTAAAACATAAAATATAAGAAAACATATTTCAATCCTTAAATCTTCAACCATCACACAAATAAATGATGGCTTTAAACACATATTTTTGCCTTTAGAAATCAAACACAAATCTAAGATCATGTTAAATTTGATGCTGCAATACAAAGATCTTTGTATTGCCTTGTTAAAGAAGATTAACAGACTGAAGACTGATTGATGTGCGCATATGCCGATGTATTGACATATCAATGAGAAGATCAGTAAATGACAAATATCAGTGAGTGACTTTGTTTAGTCCAACCTAAAACTTTAAAAGGCAAAATTTGTTCAATAACCTAACACCAATATCTTACCTTCTCTTCAGATCTGTTTTTTTTTTCAAGAAATGTAAACGTCACATAGTTTACACAAGGTCCTGTTTGTCATCAAACATGATTTGACTCCTCTTCTATTTCTCCCAATGGTTTACCATTTCATTACAGTTCTAGTCACCCAGACACCCACATTTTACAGGATCAGTACATAACCACACCGTCGGCCAAAGATTAATTCTGACTGAAACTTTTCCAAAAACATCAACTACTCACATTTTTTTTAACAAAAATGTCAACATTTTGATTAATTATTTATTAGGGCGGTGGCGTAGTGGTTAGCACGGTCGCCTCACTTCAAGATGGTCCCGGGTTCAATTTCTTTGAGTTTGCATGTTCTCCATGCGCTTCCACCAGGTACTCCGGTTTCATCCCACAGTCCAAAAAACAGATATTAGGTTGATTGGTGATAGGTGTGAGTGGTTGTTTGTCTATGTGTGCCCTGCAATGGACTAGCGACCTGACCAGGGTGTACCCCTGCCTCTCCCCTTTTGTGTGCTGGGATAGGCTCGGGGACACCGAATTATGGAATAAGCCGGTTAGAAGATGAAAGAAGGAATAAATAAATAAATTGATTGATTATTACTTTTGTCATAATCACTTTTTTATGACAAAAATATTTTGTCCATAAAGTTAAAGTCTATCTTCTTAGTCTAGAGTCCTTTCTAGATAGTGCTCCTTATTTAACTGACTGATAATAGAGGTCAATTAGAAATCAAATTAGTTTTCCCCTCACTGTAGATAGTGTTTAAGGAAATTGTTGAAATGTCTGGTTCCTCTCAAGGTTTCTTCCTAATCCCACTCTAGGGAGTTTTTCCTTGTCAGCGTCGCCCCGGGCTTGCTCATCAGGGACAAACTCTCAGAATTATCATTCACTCTGTAAAGCTGCTTCGAGGAAATAACAATTGTAAAAAGCACTATAGAAATACAACTGAATTAAAGTGAATTGAATTGAATATGGGTGTGAATTCGTTCATGGTTTATGCAGTTGCATTAAAGGCTGTTAACATGAATTAAGCGTTAGTAGATCGCGTTTAAAGCGACAGAAAATCGCAACACAGGCTTTTAAACCTGTACTCCTCACTCAGCTCCCATACTGTGGATAAAGTAGGAGTAGGGTGCGGTACATACTTCCACTCTCTCTTGTTGCTAATAAAAGGAGGCAAGAAGTGTGGCGGGATACAGCAAACACAGTTATCACTCACAACATCTGAATATACATCAAATACACAAACATACCGCTGCATACAAACTGCATGTAAAAATATTTTATAATTCATTCTATGAACTTGACATTGGATCAGGCTTTAGGTTTTTCTTTTAAAATGCCGCCTTTTTTTGTCTGGCAGTCTGTAACTCTTTACCTGTCCCATCGTTTGATACAAGAGCCTTAAAAATGGTTGCTTTGAACATGAGATCCAAAAAAATATTAAATGAAAAATAACTCGTTTAACCACTTCAAGTACCAAGTGATCCATAGACCGGTACCGCTAGGGATTTAGGACTAATGTTCCAGACAACAGTATAGAGGAAGACACACAACTGAGCGCACAGATAATCTGACCAATTCTTAGCCATTCATAAAACAAATTGTAATATCAATTGCTTTATAACACAATAAACTCATTTTAATGAATTAAGTTTTTGCATGTTCTCCCTGCACTTGCGTGGGTTTCCTCCCACTGTCAAAAAAATGTACTTTAAGTTGACTGGTGATTCTACAATTGTCCATAGGAGTGAATGTGTGTGTGAATGGTTGTTTGTCTATGTGTTACCCTGCGAAGGACTGTCGACCTGCCTCTCGCAGATACCCCTGCCACTCGCCCTATGTGTCCCGTGACCCCGAATTAGAGAAGGGTAAGAAGATGAATGAATGAATTAGATTCTTTTTAGCCTCATGTTGTATTTTAATCATGCTTCATAACACATTTCATGCTCACTGACTCAGTCAAGTATCCACCCAAACACAGAACTAAATTCACTCATTCATTATAAACTTTAACAATAAAGAATCAGCTATTGCTTTTGTGGAGTGAAAAATGTTTTGAATGAGTATTGAATAAAAATAGTTTTAGAGGGTTCAATTACCACCCTGGGGATCTTTCTGTGCAGAGTTTGCATGTTCTCCCTGTGCTTGCATGGGTTTCCTCCAGGTACTCCGGTTTCCTCCCACAGTCCAAAAACATGTATATTAGGTTGATTGCAGTCTAAAATTGCTTATAGGAGTGAATGTGTGTGAGTGTTTGTTTGTCTATGTGTTGCCCTGCGATGGACTGGCAACCTGTCCAGGACCCCGAATTAGGAAATAAGCAGGTGTAAGATGATGAAATGAATGAATGAATTAATTAATAAAAGTTTACACGTTATATTCGGGTTCTTTAAAACAATTACACAAACTATTAATAGCAAACTCAGACAGATTTTAACAAATGAGACTTTGATAACAAATTAGCTAGTTAACCGAGTTTGACAGTCAACTAATAATACAACCAGGCTTGGCTAGTTACCGAGCTAGCTAGTTTTCGTTAAGGTTAATGACCGTTTACACACACACACACAAATGTTTTAGGTTTACCTGACCTGAAATATGCGTAAGTATATAAATAAACTTTAGGAAATGTTAACTTGGTAAAATAAAACAAAAAAAGAAAGGCGACACAGAACATCAGCTAGTAGTTAAGCTAAGGTTACCCGAGTAGCGTTTTTAATCTGGTTAACCTTTTAGGAGGAAACCCAAACGGAAAAACTAAACTCGATTTTGAGTTACGGTTTAATACACTAATAGAGAGGGTTTATACGTAATATGTGTGAATTAACTATAATATATTTGGGAGCCCCTGCATGGCGGGCTAGTGTTCTATGGGTAACTTCAATGCTAACAACAATCATTAGCTGCATTAGCAAAATCTCGACATAAGGCAAATCACAGCCAATGGGTTCTTAGCGTGTTAGCTAAAAGTCTAGCTTTAAAAAAATTGTGACTAGAACAACATTTTTAAAAAAATGTATTTGGTCAGTGAATATAGACTAATTATTGTGTTTATCATCGCGTAGTCACTAATAAAGGTTGAGGGCCTGCTGCTCAGCTTCCTTTGCCGCTAGCTAGTGTCAGCTACACGGCGTTCAGTCTCCATTCGAGCCGTAAATGAACGTACCTGGCGCACTGCAGTCTGCACACACCTCACTTCTTTGGACTTTTCTGGACATGTTATGGACCGCCACGTTTTACGATATACCGCGAATCACACTAGGATATCGGCGATGTTTCGTCGTTCCAGTTAGAAGCGAATGCAGCTTCGATGCCGCCCCGAATGTCCGGAAGCCGGCGAACAGCTTCCCGATGCTCCAGCTCCTCTGCCTGATCCGGCCAGATCTCACTGCCCTCTGCAACCGAGGTTCAATCACGTAAACACTTTCTTGACGTTTGATCGAAATTCTATTAAGTCAATAGAGATTCTTATAATCTGGTTTGTTATTATTATTATTATTATTATTATTATTATTATTATTATTATTATTATTATTATTAACACCCGAGCGCTATCGCTCAACGCACAACCCACGAAGAGAAAAACATCAAGGCGTTTTATTTACATGTAGCAGCCTGCGCTCGCTTGTAGGCTGTGGCAGGCTGCATACTGTCTCCCTCTGATGTCCTTCTCAGCTCATGGCCAGTGTGTAGTAGGAGGTAAAACACACACACACACACACACACACACACACACACACACACACACACACACACAGAGACAGACAGAGGCAGCTACTGTATAACTCCGATCTCTTCAACCGACTTAGACAATATATGACGTCATGCATTCTTAGTCTTATCCATATGTTCTGAACGTGCAAATTGAAATACCCAGTTATTCAAGCATCCACCCACTTCTGATTTAACAAGGTTTCTTTTTGCTTTCTCATTTTTCCATATGTGCATAAAGCAACATTCCAAAAGTGTTATGCATCTTTCATGAAGTAATAAACATGCATGAAGTAACAGAATCCAATGATCCTCTAAAAGATATGTTTTTCCTCTGCAGACGGACCAGAGTTCGTGAAAGGTCAGTGGTGTGGATGTTTCAGTGGTTAGCACGGTCGCCTCACAATGAGAAGGTCCTGGGTTCGATTCCTGGGAGTTTCCATGTTCTCCCTCTTCTTGTTTGGGTTTCCTTCTGGTACTCCAGTTTTCCTCCCACATTCCAAAAAACATGTACATTAGGTTGATTGGTGATCCTAAATTTCCCATGGAAGTGAATGTGAGTGTGTGTGGTTGTTCATCTGTGTGATGGACTGGTGACCTGTCCAGGGCCCTATGTGTGCTGGGATAGACTCCAGCAGACCGCCGTGATCTTGAATTAGAGAATAAGCGGGTAAGAAGGTGAATAAATGAACAGTCTATTGTAGGGCAGCTAAACCACCTAAAGACCTCTTCTTCTCCTTTAGACTGATCCTGTTAGGGGTCACCACAGCGGATCGCACCATAGCGGATCTCCACACTACTCTGTCCTCTACGTCTGCCTCTTTTACCCCAATTACCTTTCTCTCATCACATCCATAAACCTCCTTCTTGGTTTTTCTCTTTTTTTCCTGCCCGGCACCTCCATCCTTAGCATTCTTCTACCAATATACTGCCTTTTCCTCTTCTGCACATGTCCAAACCAGCTCATCGTAGCCTCCCGCCTCCTATCTTTTTGACAACGCCACTGCAGGTCTCACTACAGTCCAACTTTTCCTTTCATTCTTCCAGAGACTTGCTGATCCCAAATTACTTTTCTTCATCCACTCCATCCTGCCTGAACTCTTTTCTTCACTTCTCCATTACTTTGCGCTGTTGACCCCAGGTACTTAAACTCCTCCACCTTCACTACCTCTTCTCCTTGCAACCTCACCACTCTATTGCATTTCCTCTCATTCACAAAGGTGTACTCTGTCTTACTCCTACTGACTTTCATTCCCTTCTCTCTAGCGCATACCTCCACCTTTCCAGATTCTTCTCAACCTGCTCTCTATCCTCACCACAAATAACAATA
>JAOTRA010000037.1:7921517-7931747 GCA_026260255.1 Pseudolaguvia tuberculata | reverse complement strand
ATATATATACAATATATATTAGTTACAGTTTGGCATTTAGCAGACGCTCTTATCTAGAGCGACTTACATGTGGTCTCTTTTTTACAACTCAAGGGAAAAGGGTCTTGCTCAAGGGCCCACAGTGATGGCCTGGTGGAGGTGGGATTCGAAATCCGGTCTTTCTGGTATTAGTGCAACACCTTAACCACCAGGCTACCACTTCTCATATCATTCATTCATCTTCTAACCCACTTATTCCCTAATTCGGGGTCACAATAGGGCAAAAGGCGCGCGCGCGCACACACACACACACATTCCTATGGGCAATTTCGAATGACAAATGAACCAAAAAATATACATGTTTATGGACGGTGGGTTTATGGATGAAAACATGCAAACTCTGCACAGAAAGAAAGTCAAATTGAACCCCGGGCCATTCATGTTGTGGGTCAATCGTGATAACCACTATGTTAACGTATGCCCTTACCTTTTACGTGTCACCCTTTCACCTCTTATAGATGACATTACCATGGAATGGAAGTGGTAGCTAGTAGGATGTTCCTGGCTCAATATTACCAAAATGTGATATATTTTTAAAATGCACAGAAAGTATTTAGACTCCCTTAAACTTTTTACTGTTATATTGCAGCCATTTTCTAAAATCATTTAAGCTCATGTATGTACATATTCACCTTGTATTGACCACAAGACACAGAATTGTTGATATTTTTGCTGATTTATTAGAAAAATAAAATAATTTTTAAAAACCTGAAATATCATATGGGCCTAAGTATTGAGACCCTTTGCTGTGACACTCATCTATTTAACTCAAATGCTGTCCATTTCTTCTGCTCTTCCTTCATTCTAGTCCAGCTGTGTTTAATGGGGTCTGAATACTTTCCGTACGTTATATGAGACAGACATTAACAACAATTCTGTAAATACCTTTGTTTGTCACATATATCCTTACCGCACAATGAAATTCTTTCCTCGCAATATCAGTTGGAGCGCAGGGTCAGCTATAGAGCAGGAAGAGTTTAGGGTCTTTTGCTGGCTAGCTGACTCAGGTATTCTTAAGTCTTTAGATCAACAAGTCCATAGCACTCATTTGAGCAATCCCTGCCCCAAAGTGCCACAAAAAGGGACAAATTTCTTTTCTATACTGATCTACTGTATGTGACGGCAATCTTGAGGCACTGATCATATCAAGGATTACAACCATTAATGCTTTGCTTTTAGTGTGTCGAAAAGTATTTCAGGTTTGGCCTTCAGATTGGTGACTCTCATCACGTCAGGCCTCCAGCATGGCATCAGGAGGTGTGTGAGCGTTGGTGGCACTAAAAATGCTTTTTTGTTCCTGCAGCTATTTGAGGAAGTCAAGACTACATTACAGTCTACAGAAAGCTTCAGTTAACCGATGACTCAGTGTGAGAAAAAAAAAAAAAAGAAAGTCAAAGCTAAAGCTCTGAATTAAATCTCTATTCTGAGCATTCAGAAACAATCCAAACATTCAGTCTGAGCATTTAAGGGGTCATTATAATATTTCCAATCTTTGATTATTGACTCCATTTTTCTTACAACATAATGTTTTTAACGGTCTATACATCCTGTTAACATATTGTGTAACAAACTAGGTTGTATTTGCTTGTTTGTTTTTATGAAACATTTTGTATAAAGTTAAAAAATACATTTTTAAAAACTCTTGGGAGCCCCCTGGTGGCCATACAGATGTTAGCAGCCGTTTATTCCGTTGCATCCGGAGCCCTATTACTATGCAAAGTACCCCAGTAATCGCGAACAATTAACCTATAGAACATTTAAAGGGCAGCACATATACTAAAATTCGGTTCATCCGTATTTCTTTATTATACTGATTAATTTCTCTTAGCAGCGGTGTACAGGCTGCATTCATTTATTCACTGTTACTTTAAATAAAGTGGCTTGACACGACAAACTCATCAATTTATTATCATTCATTCATTCATCTTCTTACCCGGTTATTCAATCATATAAAATATTTCGCGCCTCTGAAAAGCAAAGGCAGTACAACTATTATTGAAAATAAGATCCCACCTTCCCCCCCCCCAAGACAATAGAGGAGGGGAAGAAGTGATAAGGGGCAAACTGGTATCCTATCCATACTGTATCACACACAACTTAGTGTTGCAGGGATCGTTGCTGCAGGTCCTAATGGCCAATTGTGTGTGTGTGTGTATATATATATATATATATATATATATCTCCGATTTAATATTTTTTAATAACCTGCTTACATTATAATTTAAAATTAAGTTGTATCCAATAGCAGCACTTCCACTAGAACCCGCCAAATACAAGCCAAAGTGGAAGTACTGACCAGAAAAGACTCGATCATCACTAAACACTGTGAAAGGATGAATTATTCAATTCAACATGTTAATTATTCAAGATGTTATTTTTGTATTAAATTTAAAAGTCTAGGCGTTCGTGTGTGTGTGTTTGCGATCAGCCGCAGAGCGCAGTACAAAAACTTAAGTCACGGATTATTAAAACTGCCTCTGCTTGCACACGCGCGCGCACACGCACACACAATTTTAACTCACCATAATCAACCTAATGGGAGGAAACCGGACTACCTGGAGGAAACTCACGCGAGCTCAGGAAGAACTTGCAAACTCTGCACAGCAAGATGCCCGGCCAGGGACTCGAACCCGGGACCTTCTTGTTGTGAGGCAACCGTGCCAACCCTTACGCCACTCCTTTATCTTTTATTTACCGTAAAAATAAAAATTGCGATTAATAAAGCAATTAATTTCAAAATACACAACTGCAAGTTGATACACATGTTTGGCATCCACCCGAGGTGACGTCATGCACCAGCGTTACTTGGATGTACATTAACAGGTGTAAATCCACATACACACAGCCAAGTGAAAATAGATGCTGAGCAGGTGATGCTGAAGCCACTGGCAGGTACAGTAAAATCCTTCCTTTCGAAACATTAGAACATTAACCGCAGAAGAGGAGTGTAGTTTGTAATGAATAAATTATTTGAAATAAAAAGTTAAGTTACAATAAGGTAATCTAACTATTTGACTACAGCTACATTTCAGTAGTATTGAGTTTGAATGAATACTGGTTCACGGGTCACTTTACAATAATCTGATGTTTGGATTATTACTGATGATACACAGAAGAAGGGTGTGGCACTATTAGTCTAACTACACAACACAAATGCATTCAAAACTATAGAAAATCACAAATGTGACAATTCTACACTAAAGACTTAGTGACAGTGGCTAAAGCAGCAAGTAGCCTCTTCAACATCAGCTACACTTTCACTTTTACCCACACAGTGGCGCTGTTACCCATGCTACAGGAATAACATTATAGCATTCAGGAGCGCACACAACGTAAAAAAATTCATTCTTTCTTTCATCTTCTTACCCGATAATTCCCTGATTCAGTCACAGGTTTGCTGGTACCTATCCCAGCACACATAAGGAGAGAGCCCAGGGTACAGCCCTGGACAGGTCACCGGTTCATCGCAGGGCCACACATAGACGTTATAGAATCAACCTAATGTATATGTTTTTGGACAGTCGGAGGAAACGGAAGTACCCGGAGAAAACCCATGCAAGCACAGGGAGGAAAAACATGCAAATTAATCAAACCCGAGACCATGTTGAGGCGACTGTGCTAACCATCGCACCACCGTAAATTTAGTGTAGAAAAAAAATATAGTACACTTGACTTTAAAAAAAAAAAGTGTGTATTTAAATTTATTTAATAGCCACAGTATAAAAATTACATTTCAAGTTGTCTCCATTTTCCAGCAAAAGCAGATCACACACAGCTACATACACACAGATGGGCTACTTTTTGTATCAGTGCAAAAGGGGGGGGGGGAAGAGTTGGAATAAAAACAAACTAAAAAAGGAAAAGAAAAAAAAAAACCCTCAATAATAGAACGAATAAAAACATGAGTAAAGTGCATTTTGGGAAACAACCTCTTAATTGCAGTAATACTTCAATTGGGACTGATATATGCACAAACCTGGATTTGACATCAGATGCAGTAGCATACACTGACAGCATCTCTATGGCACACAGATATCCTTTCTGCCATGACGGAGGGTGTCACATGGTATTATACAGCACACTCACTGTCTTTTTATTGTCTGCTGCTTTACGTGGCCACCGTGTGGAGTGGGGCTTTGTGTGCTGCTGGCGAGTGCATGCAGAAACAGCGGCTGGGACAGAGGTGTGCGGAGGCTCTACCGTGCTGCTATCTTGTTTAAGCGCTGGGCAGGGTAAAGGAGCATGGCGAGTGCTTTCAGTTTCGCTGACCTCTGACAAGGTCCGAGGTAGAACACGCTGCTTCTTGTGCACCTCGTCATGGCTACTGGGAAGCAAATTTAAATGACATGAAGAGCAAAAGGAAAAAGAAGAAGGAGGAGTCACCTCGGCTCGAAAGTCCCAGTCGTTTAGATCATGTGTGGACAGCTCTAGTTGGTCAAGTTTGGCAAGTGAGGCTGATCGTTTCATAAGCGAGGGTGGAGTGAGACCCGCCTGCCTGATCCTCGCTTCCATCTCCACAGCTTTCTGCCACACGGCTGGACTCCGCGACTGTGACAATGTGGATCCGCACATTTTCGTGAGCGGCTGGCTGTAGTTGAAGCATGCCTCCATCCCTCCAGCCTCATACAGGAAGGCTTGTAGCTCCCTCAGCGTTTCTTGGATTTTGTGCAAGTTGTGCGACTTGGTGGTCACATCCTCTGCCTCACTTTCCAGCCACAGCAGAGAAGACGAGGAGGAGCTTGGATCCAGACTCGGACACACAGTGGCTGTGCAGCTGGACGGATCTGGAATAATTCCAGAGTCATCATCATCCAGAGGCCGAGTTTCCTCAACACTCTTTTTGGCATCTGCCTTGATGAAATCAGTGCCTCCTGCTGGAGGAGAGAGTTGCTCAGCCTCTGCAACTTGGGTGCAAGCTAAGTAAGATGATGAATGAGAGTTGAGGTTCTCCTGCTCTGATTTCTCACATGAAAAAGCAGAGGTGGAATCAGGGCATGATGATCTGCCCGATTTCTCCTCCAACTCCGCTTTCTCCACCTGTTGTTCCTGGAGGGCAGGTTGCTCAGGGTTGTGAGATATCGGCTGTGCGGAAGAAATGGGCTTCGGTTCAGACTCAGTGTGTGTCACTGATACCTTACTATCTGTGAGAAGATGATCAGGCTCTGCTAGATGAGGGGCTTCAGATTCACAGCTTTCTAAATGAGGAGAAACCTGAGAAAAAGGGACAATAAAAACAGACACGGCTGTTAATTCAACAGAATTAGATTTTCAGAAATTTAAATTAAAAAATTTTTTGTGAGAAGCAACTGGGTTTTAACATGTTGCATATTTTATAAAAGACATTCATGAGTTATTATGTAGTCAAAGATGTTGTAAAATATAAATAGCATTTAAACCATTAAATTTATGTATTTTTGTATGTTGTTGTCTTTGGGTCAATTTATAATGAAAAATAATTATTTTTATTTCATTCAGTCATCTTCATATCTACTTACTCCCTAATTTAAGGTCATGGGGGTCTGCTGGTGCCTATCCCAGCGCACATAGGGCTAGCTCACCCTGGACAGGTCGCCAGTCCATCACAGGGCACACATAGATGAACAACCACTCACACACATCCACTCCTATGGACAATTTAAACTCACCAATCAACCTAATGTACACACAAGCACGGGAAAACATACAAACGCCGCACAGAAAGATCCCCGGCTTGGGAATCGAACCCGGGACCTTCTTGTTGTGAGGCAACTGTGCTAACCACTCCGCCCTAATATTTTCATTTAATTAACTGAATTTCACAGGTTGTAACTTTATTTTCAATTGAAAATGGATTAAAATCAGGGGGACAAACGTTGCCTGGTATATGGAAAGACAACTTTAAAGCAGGGGTGGTTAACCGGTCAGAGACCAAGAGCCACATTCTTTACTGGGGTACCACCAAGAGCCACATCATACACATGAACATCACCCACCCCATCAACAATAAAAGCGAAGCGAATGCGCACATGAAAAAAACACAAACTTCTATATGAACGCAAGAGCCACATGAAACCAGGCAAAGAGCCGTATGCTGCTCGGGAGCCGCAGGTTGGCCACCCCTGCTTTAAAGCCTTTTAATTCACCAGTTCTCATGACTTCTTTAAGTACAGAGAAAAACTAAGTAGTTCTTCACATAGTTAATGCTACTGGTACAGTACACAAAGATTAAGGTTCACTTTAGGTGAACATGCTTCTCCATGACAAAATAAGTTAACTGTTTAAACTAATCAGATTTAACAAACCAACCAGTTTGCGTGTGCCATGCTATGCTTTTACCTCTTTTATTGCTGTAGTGTTCCAGTGCTCCAGGCATACAGTTGGATTATGGGACTGAGTAGTGTGTGCTTCGTTAAGTGAGTTTGTCTGACAATCACGAGTCAAGCCCAGGAACTTCTCTCTAGCACTGAAGAAGTCAACGCTATCTGCGGCAAGGTTGGTGGAGCTGAATTTCCTCTCCGGCTTCTCTTCACTTCTACAGCTTTCTGCATTGCTGCTATGGGAACATCTTGACTCTAGAGGATCTTCAGAAGGTCTTATAGCTTTGGACACTCTTAAAGGTATTAAATTACTCCTTGTTCCAGTAACGCTACTCACAGTATCCAAACACAACGCCAAGCTCCGGGTCCCGAAGGAATGAGAGATTTGAAAAGTGTCATTCTGATCAGACACATCCAGGGACGTTTTAGAGTTAATTTTTGGCTCAGACACACTCTGTGAAGTGGGCCCATGCAGAGAGGTAGACAAGAAGCAAAGAGGTTGAGGGGAGGGCTGACGGTGAGAGATAGGCTCAATCACTGCCACTTCAAGATTGGAGTTGTTTGCTAAATTCTGCTCAGACACTACAGTTGCTGCAGATGGAAACATTGGGAGCTCCCGGGTCTGACTGGTAGTAGTTTGTGTAGACAGATGTGTGTTGGTGTTTTCTCTCACAGGCTGTAAGCTTGCCTGCACTGTCTGTTGATTGCTGATTGTCTGAAGTATGTTATTTATAGAACCAGTGCCACTGGACTTGTGTTGCTGGTTGTGTGGATCAGATCGGCTCAACGTACGTGCACTCTTACACACAGGCTCCTGATGCTCAGATAGATCGCTGTCTGAATGAGATCGCCACAACTTGTTGTGCCTCTGTTTGCTGGGTAAAGGAAGAGGTATGGAGTTAGGATTTAAGAGCACAATTCTAACAATTAGTAAGAAACATCACTACTGAAAGTGCAAACAATGGAAAAGAACAGATGAGGCATTTTGGCGCATGACTTTTGTTTGGTCACAAACAAACAAACAAACAATAGTTCAAAGAGCAAAAACAGACGTGACAACAAAGTGTCACAAAAGACACACAGTTAAGGAATGTGACCAAGCAGCTACTCCTTACCAGAGTCTACTTCATTTTTAAACAACAAGCCTGGTATTCTGACGTTTTAGGCTATTAAGTAAAGCTCTAAACAAATACAAAGATAAAAGACTGTTCAAAGTTGGATACTAGGGTGGAAAACTCACAGGGCTGTGTATGGGAAAATAACATCAATGCCCTGCTGCGCTTTGTATTCAACATAATTCTCAGTTTCTACCAGCTAATATAAATGTGCATATACACCAAAACTGGCTGGAAAAAAGTACCGAGTAGTATTTTTGTTTTTACACTATATTGTTTCCAGAGTAGCAACATTTACCTTTAACTTAGGGTTGAAGCAAAACAAAATTGTGTTTTACAAGTATCTTCTAAAAAATATTGCATTACTAAATATGTCAACATGTTGCACGTATATTTCTTTAGTACCTGGCCAACAGAATGCCCTGATACTCCTCCAGCTGTTTCATGAAGGAAGGGTTGGGTTTGGTTACAGCACGACGCTCTTTCACGTGATCAAAGGCTCGGTCCAGATCCCAGCCGTACTCCTTCATCGCATATGCGATCACAGTGGAGGCAGAACGACTCACACCCATCTTACAATGCACCAGACATTTCACACCTGCTTTTCTGCACATCAACCAAACACACCATTGATTACAAAGATGAAAACAACTGTAAATTATTTAGTTTAGATTTTAGTTTTTTGTCAAATCAAACCATTTACTTGGCTTTGGAAATGAACTTGTAGGTATCATTCCAGTACTCCAAAAGATTTGTAGCCTCTTCATCATATACACGGATATTGTGGTACTCAAACAGACCAGGGAAGAAGTTATCAATCTCTCTTGTCACATTCAGGATGTAGCGAACTCTGTAGAGTGGAGGGTTGGGAAGAAAATTAACAGCGAGTTCACCAAAGGGGCCAAATGTTTTAATTCAGACCAGACAGCACTTACCCGCTGTTTTGGAGCTCATCCAAATTGGACGCATTCCACTCGGAACCCTACATTAGTGAACACACAACATTTCAGCTCACTCTTCAAGATGCATTAAAAGACTTTAAAATGTTAGTGCTATAATCTCACCAGGTACACATGGTCAAAGATTTCTGTGGGGCTGTCCATCTGGCCCAGGATGACTATCATTTCGTTATCAATGTACTCTTTAAATTCTCGCAGGTTACACGCCATCTGCATCTCCAGCTCTGAGCGGATCTAAGATTAACAAAACATTAGCACTTAAAAACATTAGCATGCAAACCTTGTGAGACCTACACTATATTGTCAAAAGTTTTTGGTCACCTTTTGATATCACAAAAGACATGCAATTTTCAACATCATTTTTTTTCTATTGGATGAAGCTCCACTCTTCTACAAAGACCTTCCAGTCCAATATTGTGCATGAATGTGAGATATCTCTTCATTCAGCTCAAACAGTATTCGTAAGACACTAATGTAAGGTGAGGAAGTCTGGGGTGCAGTAGCCATTCAGTCCCTCCCAAAAGGGTTTAGTGGTGTCGAACACTTGTGTTTTTTCACTCTAATCATAACCCAGCTTGTGATAATGGAGCTCAGGCTCAATGTAATGCTGGAACAGTGTTGGAGACTACGCGAAATAAAAATGTAGTACTACAACCTACAAAAACATTCTAGACAATTGTTGGCTTCCATATTTTAAAGTCAAAGAGGAACCACATATGGACCCGCTTGACAGGTAACAAAAAACATTTGACAATATAGTGTATATACCATAGCATTAGCTAATAATCAAAACACAAATGTTCCTTAAAGTATTGGCTTTTGCAGCTGGCAGATGTGTACCTCTTTAGACGTTATATACTCCAGGTCTTGCTGCATCATGATCTCTCTCAGTCGAGTCTTGATCAGCCTTTCTGTGCGCTCTCTTTCGGTTGGTCTGTTGACAGAACACACAACAATGCAGTTCAGCTATGTAAGGATGTCTGAGTAATTAGGTTTTTCCAACATTAAGTTGGTCTCATTTAAATTCAAGAAAATAATCAGGTTCAGATAGCAAACTATAAATGAAACATTTATTCCAGGCCATCAGTGTATAATAGTGTCTTGTTTGTTAAAGCCCTTGAAAAGATCAGATGGTGAGACTTTTTAGAATGACAATCTAATGAGTGATTGAATATAAATGACTGGCACAATCAATAATATGCTATGAGCTTTGTAGGTTTGGAATGTCAAAAGCAGATTAAGTGAAAATTACAGAAAAGCAAATCTGTGTTGGGGTGTCATAGGATTGCAACCCAGTTTTCCATCACATCATTATGACAAAATGTCACAAGCAACAGTCATGTTCTCATAATTAATAAAAAGGAGTTTGTCTTCTTTTGCCCATTTTATTACTAAATTGCCATTTGACACAGCTGTTAGACAGGGTGGACAGTCTGCTGTAAATAAACACTGGACAAAAACAGTATTGGATCAGCAGATTTGACTAGCAGACAATTACCACCTAGAGGTTAGAAAAAGAAGTGTAAAACAGCTTTATGGTCATAACATCTTATGACCGTCTTCTAAATCATATTACTAAATCAAATCAACAACAAGTGTCTAGACAGCTACAGCCACAGAAATATATTGCATGTGCTCTTACTAGGTTCTTTTCTGACCACCTGTTTTTATCTGTCAACATGCATGTCTACCCATCCATCTCAAACTGTAAATCTAGCCAACTCCAGGAGGAGCTAAATAAAGCTTGGGTAACATCTGTGTGGGTTAAAAGATAAAAGAACCTCCAACAGCAGGGAAAATCCCTAGTCTCATATTATATTA